>JAATLQ010033222.1:64412-83743 GCA_013421005.1 Heliconius erato x Heliconius himera | reverse complement strand
AGAAACAAAAGATCATATTATAGAGAAAGGAAAAGATTTAAATTAATAAGTAATTGTTCGCCGTTTACCTGAGTATGATACAAAGAGAGGAATATTGCTCGAACCCCCCACCCCTCCACGGAGCATATTTACAAAGTAGCCCAACAAATTTTGCTAGTCTAGTCAGTTTGTTTTGAGATTTCATGTGAACATGTTTAAGTAAATAGTAATTGTGATTTAAAAACTATTTTTTACCAATTTTCGGATTTTATGTCAAAATGTCTAATTTCGTATCACAAACTAAACTTGATGCAGCTAAAGCATTATTGGAACTACGATTTTTTCGTAGTGGAAATAAAGAAACGAAAAGTAGGATTGATTTTTTTTTAAATATTTAGTCATCTCATGGTTTACATTATGTAATACAATTTATTACTTTTCAGGTGATAAGCAGAATGTTGAACAACCTCTGATAACAAGAAGCGCTCCGGTATGATTATTTTTTCTTTTTTTTCTTTCTTTACTAACTGTTTAATACTACAAAACAGCATTGCTCTATTAAGAATATTCCGATATTACGCTTATTTATTAATTTCTACAATCTACAATCATTATTACGATTATTTTAGGTAACAGATTTTTCTACTAATACCAGCACTCCTACACCAAAGCCTTTTCTAGCAAAATGGAGGATTGAAAGTGAAAAAGTAGGAGATAATAATATACAAATCCCAAAGAAGCACGAGATTGATACTCAAACGGAATCTATACCAGATTTGTTAAAACAGAGAGAAGAATTAATAAAGGAACTTACTGAAGAAAATTTAGCACTTAAAAAACAGATTAAAGCATTACAAGAACAGCGTTCTTCTACAGATTCTTTGAGTGAACGTTCTTCTGAATCATTCAAAAACGACTCCCCCGAGGCACTGCAAAGAAGTAACAAACGATCACATAACTCAACCTCTCAATCGGTAAAATATTCAGTCTAAATTATCTTTTAATACAAAGTACTAACAATTTTTTCTGTAATTTATAATATATGTTTAATTTTTTTAGAGTTCTCATACAGACGCTACAATTTCAAATGCAAAGAAGTTCAAAAACTTTCAAAAAGAAGCACCAAATCCAAAAAACTTAAGCAGCGGTATGGTAAGTTTAGCTTTATATTTTAAAGCAGTTTAGAGATAGAAAATCTAGTATAATGTTTAGACACTCTCTAAGTTGCGTGGTGAAAGTCAACACTACACTGTCTTATCAGAGCAGAGATAGTTAGTCCTATCTATACATAAATGTAATAAATTAGTAAGTGATTGCGGTCTGTACATGAAAGATATGTAAGAAGATCAATTAATAATCATTAAATACTAAATTTGTTTTTTTTTTGTTTGTCCACGGGGTAGTGCACGTTAATCTCGGAAACGGCTTAACTGATTTAAATGAGATGTACCTATTGCATTCTGGCAAGCTTCCCTTAACATTTAGTGTTTGCTTCAAAGTTCAATACTAAGTACTATTTTGTTCAACAAAATGGCTACACAATTATTGATATATAAAATTGGCTGAAACTTTAGTATCCAATGTATGGATATGGTGTTTATAATGATAATGATGTGGCATACGGCGGAAATTGGGGAATGAGCGTTAGTGAGCGTAACGGAGTATCTTAACATTAGTTTCCCAAGTCCCTCTATTATGTGCGGTATTACAGTGTGAAACTAAAAAATGTGTTTTAAATTAATTAAATACTTTTGTAGGTTCCTATTGGCAACGGATATGCATTAATTCCGGCACGGCTTCTAAAGTGTATGGATTGGTCTTGTCATTCAAATGTGACTCGAAAATTGTTAACAGCAGTATTCCCGAGAGAGTGAGTACCTGTAGCAAATAGTAATCGTATTATTACTACCTGTATAATTCATTAAAAATCAATACATGTATTGTTTTTTATATATTTTAACTAAACATTGTCTAAAATGTGGCCCGTTATTTTAACCTTTCCATTACTTTTTACTTTAAAAATATTTTATATTTACTGCTACTTAAAATACCTTATAACTAGACAAAATTATCTAGATATTTACTTTTTTAAGAGAGTCCAGATATTTTTAGATAGAACTCAGTAACTTTTAATACCTATTAGATTTTGTAAATAAAAAAGGTAAATGATTGCTAAATAAATGTCACTTTATTTTAAACAGGGTTTTGGCAACTCATTCGTTGACTGGAAAACGTTCCCCAGCATTTCCTAATAAGCCGCCAAAAAAGAAATTAGACAAATCCTTGGTAAACGACATCGTGATAACAGTCTCTGAGAGGTGTGGAGTCCCAGAAAACTTAGTCAGGTTTGATTTTTTTGTTATTTTTGATATGTCTATAACTATATGATACTGGCAATCTGTGCCATTTTGGTATTCTATAGGTACATTATAAATCGGCAATGTACAGAACACCTGGGGCGTCCAGGCAATGTAGGAAATAATATTAATATTATTGTCCATTGCAAACTTTTGATAATTACCAATAAGAATTTGCATGAATTGCAAGCAAGTAAGCAAGTCGCAGCACAATTCCGTACTTCCCTCCCTTTCTTGATATCGTCATATACATACATTACCGCGCATTCGGTATCTTATAGAATACCTGGGTAAAGTATAAAATCGATAATTTTTCATGGATTGCACAGAATATACAAAATGCCGAATTATACAGATTGCCGGCTAACATTATAATATAATAATATGTCACTCTAAATAAAAAATAAAACGACATTTTCAGAACCAGTATTACAACTAAATGTGCGGATGAAAGCAAGATGCTTAGAACACGTCTGCAACCTAAGCCAAAAATAAAAAAAATGAAGAAGGAAAATATACCACCGTCCGATGCTTCTGATATTTCAGAGGATTGATATTATCATTCTAAGTAATAATTTAAAGATTTGACTTAATATTTTATAATAATTATTACAATATTTTTTAATTCTAATGTAATAATACACACAACTCAACTGCAATTTTTTGTGTAGAATATAAGAATACTTTTTATATTTTATAATTTTTGTGTTTAAATATGTAAATATATGTAAATTATTAATGCAATTTTTGATGATAACGATGATATCATCGTAGAATCTAAGAGTACTTTTTATATTTTATGATTTTTGTGTTTAAATATGTAAATATATAATAACAATTTGAAAAAAATATGGTAATTGCTTATGGTAGTTGCTAAAACTCCAAAAAATTTGAACTAGGTCACTTATGTATGATATAAGGTCTTGATCCTTCCCTTCTTTTATTATCTTTATCATAATTTACTCACTGTCTAAGGTGGACTTATCTTCACGGGGCCACTAAAAGGTTTCAAGTAACTATGTCGTGTAATAATTTGTTACTTTTTACCGTTCTGCTAAGTTACACTGCTAGGCAACGTCTCCTAAGTCACTACTAAACAAAGTTGATATAGAAAGATTGTACAATGTAATCGAGCTAATATCATCATATTTTTTAGAATTTCATAAATTTTATAAATGAATATGTAAGTATATTAATATATGAACTATAATGACTTTCTTTTCAGCTTTCAGTCGGTCTTATTGCAATAAGACCGCCTTTGCATGCTCTGTACTCGTTTTATAATCTCCTGGATTTTGTTATATTGATTTTGTGTGCAATAAAATTTTTTTTATTTCAATTCTGTTGTATTTCTACAAACTTCCCACTTAACATTTAGTGTTTGTTTAGTTAGTTACGTAACTAGGTTAGTGCAAGTAGATCTGAATTTTACAAATCCGTGTTGGTTTGGTGACATAAGCTGTTTACAATGCCAATATATTATTTTACATATAAGTTTCTCAAAAACCTTATCAAATACTTGAAATATAGAAATGGGTCTGTAATTTTTCATCATCTCAGCTTTGCCGTCCTTAAATAGTGGAATTAACAAAGTTTTTTTCTATAAACTTGGGAAGGACTCAGTAGCAAAAGAAAGATAAGTTAAAAATCAATTAATGAGGCCGAGAGATTACAGTTGCATATTTAATTGCAAGTAATGAATATATACCATCTTTACCTGCACCCTTGCTTGGGTCCATTCTTTTTAACACATTTAATACATCTCTTTTTATGAATTTTATATGTAAAAAAGAAAAAAATATAAGGCATAGAATTCTCTTATGACCTATTGTGCTTAGACTTACATTTATTATAGAAAGAACTGAAGTGGTTTGCAAAAACCTTACATATACAGGGTGGAAGAGGCAGAGCTTTTTTTACGGAAACAGCATATAGGGTAAAATATTTCAAACCTATACCTAAAGAAATTAATCAAGATGCCTCAACAGTTTGGACATAGGATTTTTTTTCATTTCACGATTTGTATCCATACCTGTATTTCGTGTGACGCGATTACGTATAGATCCCAATAACGTAAATACTTACTACTACAAAAATACTACTAAAGGTTGAACAACTTTGAACTTTATCACCAATACCTACGACTCGATTTCGGAATAAGCCGTGCGGCGGTGTTCCTTTGATAGGTTTATGTGTGCGTGCGTCGTCCTTACAAATGGCGTTTTATTTTAAAATGACAATTTTATTATTTATTTTGTTTGAAAAAATAACTTTTTCATTTTTGGAAATTTATTTTTTTCTGATTTATATTAGGCTTTAATAGAGTAGTTAAAACTGTAGTTTCATTTAAAGTGGTGCTTACGATTCCACCCTGTATAATTTCCATGCGCCACAATTTTAGTGTCAAGAATCATTTCACTAGGGTAAGAACTCTTTTTCCATTTTTTTCTTTTTGAGAAAATTCCAAACCAGCTTAGGATTATTTTTGAATATGCTCTCAAGTTTGGATATGTAAGTAGCATAAGAGGCTTTCTGATTGTACTCACAACTTTTCCTTAAAAGTTCAAACTATAATCCGTCAAGAGGATTCTCGTTAAATTTTATTAGTTTCAATATTTCTTTGTATTTTTCGCATAGGAATTTAATTAGATTATTTGGAAACCATTTTGCTTTGAAAGGGGTACAAATCTGGGTATAAGTTTCCTTAGGTAATAACAATAGAACATTTCATCAGCTGTTGTGCAGTATTCAAATAGTAAATTCCAATCTACGTTTTTAAGTTCTAAAATAAGGTTATTAAAGTCAGTTTTAAAGAAACAATACTTAGGGGTATTATTAAACTGCAGACATTTTTCATAAGCGCATTGTAAAGAAAACTGCAAAGGAGGATGGAATTTATCAATTACGCTCGAGAGGATCACTACATTCGAGAACATTTGAAACATTGCAGTTGGAGAAAATGAGATCCAAAATCCTTAGCTTGAACGTCATACGTCATTGTGCTGTTTAAGTGAATTAAGTATCACAAAGTCAGATATTATCAGGCAAGATTTACAACAAGCGTCCTGTAAATTTTCCCAAGCTATATTTCCAGGGTTAAAGTCCCCTACTATGAGTTTATTCGTGATATTACATATATATTACACGCGATTGGCATTGTCTAAGAAATGTTCTAAAATATGCTTTTGTATAGAATACCTCCTGCTATTCTTTTATTTCTGTACCAGTAATCAAATGAAACAATAGCGAAATTATGAGCTATAATATAAATATTATATATTATAGTTCATAATTTCTTAAAAAAAGTATTGATACCAAGGTATTTTTTTAGAGTTATAACTTAAAAACAAACAAAAAAAACCTACTTCTCTCGGATTACAAAATACATATATAACCCATACGTGATTTACTACTACTCTAAAAAAATCTCTACATATTTTTTTTATTTAAAAAAAAGTTTACGCAAAAAAAAGTCTTCTAAAATACTTTACCTTTTACTGTACCTATATGTATTAGTATAGCGCTATTGTTTCATTTGATTACTGGTTCCTGGTATTCTTAATCTTCTAACTACTTTAATACATATCAAAGATGTATTTAAAAAAGCCGAACTTTAGCTATTAGTATTTTTATGAACAAGCAATAAAAGATTTTATATTGTTAAAAATATACACTGAAAATATTTTTTGCAAATTGTTATATTGTTCATAGAGTTTGAAACAAACAGTAAAATCCGAGATATATTAAGTAAGAAAGATTTATTAGAATTTAGCATTATAGCTACTGCACGCAGCTGTTTGATTGTGTTTGTTGTGTGTGATTTGCTGATTTGTAGAGGGAAAAAACTTCCCATAAACAGATAGAGGAAGATAGATCTACATTTATATTATAGACATATAACATTACTTTTCACTACAGCTATGTTTAATTAAATTTATACTATTTAATCAATTTAACTATACGTAAATGTGCCTAAAATTTTAAAATAAGATCTAAAAATATTTTATTTGTGACATTTTGAAGATTTAGGATGAAAAATCAATATAATTATTAATTTTAGATGACATTTATAGAGAGTGGTAAGCATGCCTAGGATGAAGTAACAAATTCTATTTTTACATCTAGTTTGACTACAAAGCCTTTACCTTTACCTTAGCTTTTACCTACAGCTTGGTTCCGTGATCGAACCTAAAGAAAACTAAAATGTGAGAGTGCATGACACGTGCCGCATTCAGCAGGTACAGTAAGGTACATCGGAACGATTAATGTGATGTTATTTAATTCATAGCCTTCCTCGATAATGGACTCCATCCAAGACCAAAAGATTTTTTATCTTCTTATTTAATCAATAGTTCCTGAGACTAACAAGCTCTTGAACCAAATAAATTCTTCAGTTTTATAATTTAAATATATGTAATTGAATTGGGTTTTAATGTATTGAATGTTTTTTTGTTTCATATATTGCAAATAAATATTGAATTATTTATAAAACTAATTTAAGCAGATTTAAAATGTCCTAGTAAAGCCACTCTTCTGTTCGTCTGCTCGTCTGTTTAATTACTGATACGACTCGCCGCGACTACTGATTACGAGGTGTAATGTGGATACTAATGTAGTATTAGTATATAGTTTTCTATGTTTTCTTTTTCTATTTGAATAAAAGAGGTTTTTTTTATAACAGTGAGATTCAAAATTTACCGAACGGTTTCTATAAATTCTATTTTCCCATGCGATAATAAACGGGCTACCATAACCTATCTTTTAATTTGATAAAACAATTTATAAGCCTTAAGATTGTTGATAGTTTCACAAAAAAAAAAAGAAAATGCCTAAAAATATATATAATTAGGCAGTTAAAAAGAAATTAATGTTATAAAAGCCTGTGACGTTGAAGAAAGATTTCTCAATTTTTTATCTAAATATCTGTTAATAGATTACGGATTCCAAGAACGAATGTACGCTACATAATGTTTATTGCACTTGCCAATAAGTCCTTCTTTATTCCTTTTATTAGTAGTGAAACAAAAGAAAAACAGTTCTGGAAAACTAGTTTCAAATATTAATCTAGACTGTAAAAGTAGTCTAATTACAAAATATAAAACTAAGATTTAAGTATCATATTGAAAAATCTTTTCAATACAAAGTAATCAATGTTATAAAATTATAGATTTGTTAAAATTCTATAATATATTTTAGTCTCAGATTACACAAAAGGATTGTATTAATATAGTATAAAAATATTTTAAATACTTATAACTAATCCGTATTGTATTATAATAAACTACTAATCTGTAGAGAGGTGAATTCTGTACATGAAATATATTTTCAAAATAACTATCAGGGGGTGATTAGTGATCGATACTGATGCCAAAAATGCAATCAGTAAAATTTTTGTCTGTCTGTCTGTCTGTATATTCTTTATAGAAACAAAAACTACTTGACGGGTTTTAACGAAACTTGATACAGTTATTCTTCATACTCCTGGGCAGGTCATAGTATACTTTTCATCACGTTACAATCAGTAGGAGCAGAGCAGTAAAAGGAAATATTGAGAAAACGGGAGAAGTTACTTAATTTTTTAAGCTTCCGTCGCGTGTGCAGCCTTGATGGTTAAAGCTACAGCGAAACCATGTATAACGAAAATATTTTACATAAAATTTAAAAAAAAATATGCCAAGACATCATTCATATGTCTATCTTTTATGGTTGACTCACAAAATCATATTAGAAGTCATTATAGTTGTCAATCAATTCTTAGCTTATTAAATCAATAATCATGTATTTTAAGCGGGCGAAGCCGTGGGCGGGCCGCTAATAACGAAAATAATAAAGAAAATTATCTAAGTCAGTTTAAAATTTAAAGAAAACTTTATTTTTGCCAAATACATTATCTTTTTCTATAATTAGGACTTGCATATCTACATCGTTATCAGTATATAATATTTGAAACGATCCAGGATTATTTTTAAGTACTTTAATAAATCACAACAACAGTCATTAGTGACATTTCAACTATAAAATATAAAAATTTTTTTCTCCGTTCCCTTTAGATTTTCTTAGCAGATTACTTGAGTGTAGGGATATGGAACACTACACTATCTACACTCAAGTAATCTTCTACAAATTTCAGCTTTCTGTGCCCAGCAGTTACAGATGTGTAGCGTCTGTCTCTAACAATGACTTACATTACAAGATTTTGAAATACCTATCTCCCTCCTACTATTCCTGCTATTATTCATATATTACTTAAAAGCTAGTTAGTTTAGCACACCAGATGGATGTTTTGAAATCATTTTTCTAGCAATATTGTTTTTTTGTAAGAAAAGGAACAAAGAAGGGCTTTTTGGTAGATGCAATAAACATGGTGCAATGAACATTAATTCTTAGTATCCATAATCTATTAGCGGTTATTAAGATAACGAAATTAGAATGAGCATACTTGAACATACAGACTGCCTGGTGAAAATTAAACCTTATTGAATATACAGGATGAAAGTGTCAACGCTCTTTTTACGGAAAGAGCATATAGGGTAAAATATTTTAATTTAAAAAAAAAAATAATCAAGACCCAAGAACAGTTTAGACTTAGGATTTTTTTTCATTTCACGATGTTTATCCATACCTGAATTTCGTGTGACGCAGTTACGAATAGATACCAATAACGTAAACACGTACTTCTACATAAATACTACTAAAGGTTAAGCAACTTTGAACTTTGCCGCCAATACCTACGACTCGATTTCGGAATTAAGCGTATGCGGCGGTTTTCCCTTAATAGGTTTATGTTTGCGTGTGTCGTTCCTGACAAATAGCGTTTTATATTACAACAATAATTATATTATTTATTTTGTTTAAAGACTTTTTAATTTTTGGGAAAAAAAAATAATTGTATATATGCTTTTATAGAGTAGTTAAAACTGTGGTTTTATTTAAAGTGGTGCCGACACTTCCACCCTGTATTTCTTGTGTTAATGTTTTTATTTTTTATTTTGTTATGACAAAACGGTCACGTTTGCAAAGAATTAATATTATTTTCATTCTATGACTGTATACGCGTTCAATTCGTATTCGAGAAAATGATATTTAACATTTTCATTTCTATTTTCTGGTTTCTCAATGCCTCCAGAATTCGGCAGAATTTGGCGAACGGAGTGCCTTAACACTAGGTTCCGTCTGCCATCCCTACTTTGTACGGGATACAGCGTAACGTTCAAATTTTTGGACATATAAATAATTATCTACACACTCGCACCGCAATCGCACTTGTTGTGGCGCGGTTTCGTTTCGCTTGCCAGCTTACACAAAATTATTTCAAAGTATTTAGATAGATGTAAAAAAAACAATGCTTCTGAACCGTTTTTCATTAAATCTACTAAATGAAAAAAACATTGAACAAATATAATGTTAAGAAAGGGTGGCCATTTCCAACATAGGAATACAGGATTTGAAGGCAGAAATACCAGGACATTTCTTAGCTTAAAGCAGCGGTGGCAGATTTTATCCCGAGGAAAAGCGGAATTTTCTATCTCTGAAATTGTTAGTTACTTATTATAAAAGTAAATAATTTAAAAAATATTTTCAAATTGCGTGGAATAATTCACGCAAGCGGGGCCATATCTACCTTACTGGTTCATGTTGCTGGATGCTCCCAACAGTAGTGAAATAGCACAATATCAATTAATAATAATATTTATTGATATTATTAAATTGAGGCCGTCGTGGTGTAAAGGCACAAGGGAGTGACTGTAATGCAACGGTTGTAGGTTCGATCCATACTCGAGAAAAAGAGTTATTATTTAATAATATTTTTGTGACTTCGTTTTGGCGACCAAGGCAAAACACCGGCGTTGAGTTCTGCCACTGAACTCTCAATGCCTTGAATAAATCGGTGAAAAGTGAGGAACGAAGTGTTTAAAACTAGGTTTCATCTGTATACTCTGCTGTACCCTGGATACAGGGTGAAGTTAATTTATTATTATTTTAAGGCCGTCGTGGCGCAGTGGCACAAGCGTGGCTGTAAATGCGACGCTTGTGGTTGCTATTTCCACTCACAAATGAATGACGATTTATTAACATTTTCATTTCTTCGCTCTGGTAAAAAAAAGCTCTGGCAAAGCGTGGTGTTGAATTCCACCACTCACCACGTTATGCCTCAAAAATACGGCAGAAAACGGGCAGAAAGCGGCGGAGAGTGCCCTGCTATATGCGGGATACAGATTGAAGCTGAAAAAAAAGTTTTAAACAATTACAATCAATTTATATTTGCTTATTAAATCAATACAACCAACACTACTACATCGGTAATAAGTAAATTTAAATCTATGGCAAAACATATTAAAGCTCACCATAAGGGTTTTTTTGCCGAAAACAACAGTAACGGATTAATTAAGAAAAACATTTTGAAAGTTAAAAAAATTATAGTCTTTATAATACAAACGTTTCCTTAATATTTACATCAATTACCTATGGTAAGGTTAACAACAAAATATCTATCCTCTCAAATTCACATTTCAACTACAATATTTTCTCAAATCGTTTATTTATGTTTTTAATAAAAAAAAAGGCAAAAAGCCAAAGAAGTTCTCTATTCGGCACTTATATTTGTTTTGTTTAAAAACACACATTTATCAACGAGGTATTCTATTTTGACAATTCCTATTTAATTAGCCGTTAGTCGTTAATAAATCATTTACCTTTTATGATACGTAAATAATAAAAATATAAATTAAATTAGACTTGTCTATATAGCTGTAAAATTACGTCACACATTATATTTTTCTATGAAATGCTTAAATAAAGCACTCATAGGAAATTCTAAGAAAATAAGAAGTTCTAAAATTGGGGGTAGTCTAATAAGAATAGAAACCGCCTTATATCAAAGGCTACGAGGTTATCTAGGCTGCGTTATTATTAGTTAATAGATCTCCACCGCAGGCGATTAGTGTGTAATTTCGATGAACAAAATTCAAAGGATTTTATAATTTGTCCAAAACTTATATTGTTGTCCACAATACAACAAATGATTTTGTTGTATTGTGTGGTGTTACCAGTATTGGTTGTATTGGAAAATGGATTCTGATTCATCAGGTATGAACATTAATTTTATATATATTTTCTTAAAAAATACTAAATTGTATTTGAATACAAACAACTTTGTAACACTAGACACGCATATTCGCTTTGTTTTATTATATTTTTTTGTTATAAATTATTAACCTTATTTAGTAGCTATTATGCACATGTGGTCATTTGCCTTAAATGTTAAATACAACTTTTGATTTTGTATATTTTTAGTTTTTCGTGTTTTTTGTGTTATTCTTGAATATTTTGTGTAATATTTACATGAAGTTTAACGATGTATCAACGGAATTGTTTGTTTTCGATCGAACTAAAACGATGCTTTGTTGATTCTTTTATATAACTCTAATAAATAATATATGTATTATTATTTAAAAATTAGACAAAATGAAAGGGATCATCAATAGGAATTGGGAAGTAGAATTGACTTTGTTTTATACTAAATTAAGGTACACCTACACGCCTGCATATTCAAGTATAATTTTTCTTTCCTTTCTTCATTAGTTTTTTTTCCTTTCTTCATTATTATGTGATACCTACTTAAAATGACTTAGTAAATTGTCTAGAAAGTATGATAAAGATTTTCAACTTTACATTTTAACATTTCTGATTAATTTTATTTGTATACATTCCCGTACAAAAAGGCTCATTGTGACAAATATTACACAACTCAATACCGTTAACTTATTAGATACTTACTGGATGTCTACAAACATTTATATATTAATATATCATTTAAACTAAAAATAAGCGTATAAGAATAATTTTAAAGTATTTCTCAACTAATATAATCCCCAATAAAAAGTATAAAGAAACAAAAGATCACACTATAGAGAAAGGAAAAGATTTAAATGAATAAGTAATTGTTCGCTGTTTACCTGAGTACGATACAAAGAGAGGAATATTGCCTGAACCCCCCACCCCTCCACGGGGCATATTTACAAAGTATCCCAACAAATTTTGCTGGCCTAGTCAGTTTGTTTTGAGATTTCATGTGAACTTGTTTAAGCATATAATAATTATGACTTGAAACTATTTTTAACCCATTGATTTTCGGAGTTTATGTGAAAATGTCTAATTTCATATCACAAACCGAATTTGATGCAGCTAAAGCATTATTGGAACTACGATTTTTTCGTAGTGAAAATAAAATGAAAAAAAGTGAGTTTTATTTTTTATAAACAATTCATCATCATTCATCATGGTTTACATAATGTTCTAATAAAAAATTATAACTTTTCAGGTGACGAACAGAATGTTGAACAACCTCCGGTAGCAAGAATTTATGGAACTTTTTTTAGTGCTCCGGTACAAATAAATATCCCTCTCTTTTTTACTAACTATTCTCTATATCTTATTTTACTAAAAAGCAGCAATGCAATATTATGAATATTGTGCTATTATGCTTATTTATTTATAAATCTATAATAATAAGAATTCTTTTTTTAGATAGCAAATTTTTCTACTAATACCAGCACTCCAACGCCAAAGCCTTTCCTAGCAAAATGGAGGAATTCCACCGAAACCGAAAAAGTAGTAGATAATAATATAAAAATTCCAAAAAAGCACGAGATTGATACTCAAACGGAATCTATACAAGATTTGTTAAAAAAGACAGATGAAATATTAAAGGAACTTACTGAAGAAAATTTAGCCCTTAAAAAACAGCTTAAAGCATTACAAGAAGAACGTTCTTCTACAGATTCCTTGAGTGAACATTCTTCTGAATCATCCAAAGAAGATTCCCTCGAGTCTCTGCGAAGAAGTAACAGACAATATAAATCGCCTAATAATACTCAATCAGTAAGTGTTTTTAATCGTGTAAATTATCTTTTAATACAAATATAATTGATGATTCATATTTTGACTAAATGATAAATTTTTGAGTTTACAATAAATGCTAATTAATTTTTTTAGAGTTCTCATACAACTACAATTTTAAACGATAAGAAGTTCAAAAACTTTCAAAAAGAAGCATCAACTCCTAAAGCTCGAAATCAAAACTTAAGCGGTGGTGTGGTAAGTTTAGCTTTATGTATTTTTTAGCAGTTTAAAAATAGAAAATCCTATATAATAGTTGGATAGTCTGTGGTGTGGTGTCGTCACACTTTGCACTAGAGCAGAAAAGTTCAATGCGCAATAATGGACTTATTTATACAAACATATAATAAAATTGTAAGTGAAATAAAATTGTAAATGAAAATATGTTACAAAATCTTTTATTAGGGGTGTGTATCTATGTAATAGACCATAAAACACTAAATTAAAACATTTTTGTCTGTTTGTTGATGGGTTTGTACACGTTAATCTCAGAAATGGCTTAACTGGTTTAAATGCAGTTTTCACTATTGCATTTTGGCAAGCTTCCGTGGTTAACGGAACTGTGACAATGAGAACGGAGATCTAAGCACTAGTTTCTTAAGGCATCTTATTATGTGCGGGATACCGGGGTGAAGCTAAAAAATTGTATTACATTAACTTAACATTTTTTAGGTTCCTATTGGCAACGGACACGCATTAATTCCAGCACGTATTCTAAAACATATAGATTGGTCTTGTCACTCAAATGCTACTCGAAAATTATTAACAGCAGTATTCCCGAGACAGTGAGTAATGTAGCTAATAGCAATCATATTATTACTACTTATATAATTAATTAGAAAAACGATACATGTATTGTTTTTTTGTAAATATATGTATATATTTTAACTAAGCACTACCTAGAGACGCGTGGTCCGTAACTTTTTTAAAATTTTCATAATTATCAGTTTTAATTATGCTTCATATTTATCTGCCACTTAAACTTATACCTAGACATAATTATCTAAATATTTTATTTCTAAGAGAGTATTTTTAGATTACCTTTATATTCAACTTAGTACTTGTTAATATCTATTACAACTTTTGTAAATAAAAAAAACACATGTATTTTTTAATAAATGTTATTTTATTTCAAACAGGGTTTTGGCAACTCATTCGTTGACTGGAAAACGTTCCCCAGCATTTCCTAATAAGCCGCCAAAAAAGAAATTAGACGTGTCGTTGGTAAACGACATCGTGACAACAGTCTCTGAAAGGTGTGGGGTCCCAGAAAACATAGTCAGGTTTGAATTTTTTGTTATATTTTAATCTGTCTATGTATATGATACCGATAATCTGTATAATTTCGGTGTTCTGTACAATACTTCGGCAATATACAGAATAAAGGG
This sequence comes from Heliconius erato x Heliconius himera, assembly GCA_013421005.1. Classification (NCBI taxonomy): domain Eukaryota; kingdom Metazoa; phylum Arthropoda; class Insecta; order Lepidoptera; family Nymphalidae; genus Heliconius; species Heliconius erato x Heliconius himera. The sequence continues at coordinate 69,120 of JAATLQ010033222.1, read as the reverse complement.
CGTCCTGGCGACGTAGGAAATAATATGAATATTACTGTTCATTACATACTTTTCCTTAGAAATTAATTAAATTTGTAGGGATTGTTGGAAGTACCTAATAGATTTTGGTATATATTCCCGTATTCGAGCTACAGATTAAGCGGTTTTGAGGTTACAGTTGGTTAGAAACTTTTATACTTAAAAATAACCAACCGTACCTAAACTCACCTGCACTTGAAAATTCGCTAAATCTATAGCTGCGGGTGCGTTAGTGCAAGTGGAATTACCAATAAAAATCTGCAAACAAGTAAGCAAGCTGCAGCACATGTTCTTATTATGCTACACACTGCCGAGGTATTGCACAGAATACTGAATTACACAGATTGCTGGCAGCATTATAATAATATGTCAATTTACACATTCCAAATAAGAAATAAAATAACTTTTTCAGAACCAGTATTACTACTAAATGTGCAGATGAAAGCAAGATGCTAAGAACACGTCTGCAGCCTAAGCCAAAAATAAAAAAAATTAAGAAAGAAAATATACCGCCGTCCGATGCTTCTGATATTTCAGAGGATTGATAGTATCATTTCAAGTCAATATTTGAAGATAATTGACTTAATATTTTATAATAATTATTATTATATTTTTTACTTGTATAGATTTACCTTATTCCTAAAAATGTAAGATATCTTAAAAAATTATGCTATGCACAATATAAATGTATATTAAGTCAACTAAAAGATAATATTTGATTTACTTATATTGCATGTTCGATGTCAAACATGACATTGGCAAAAGGTGTCTAAAGATATAGTGATATAAATGTAATAATACTCTGGAAGTGAAAACTCAATAATTGCAATTTTTCATGTGCCTTCGTAGAATCTAATAGTACTTTTTATTACGGTATTTGGCCTTTCAATTACGATTTTTGTGTTTTAAAATGTAAATATTATGGTAATTTTAACAAAATCAAAAATTTTGAACTAGGTCATTATTATGAATGATATAAGATCTAGATTCTTTCCTTCTTTTTATATGTATATTAATTCTATCTTTATCATAATTTACTTAGTGCCTAGGGTAACGAATCCCAAGAGACCACCTAAAAAAATTGATTTAGAAGGATTGTAGTCATTAAATATTGCTCGTAGTGGACTTTCAAATAGATTAAGCTATTTTATAATGATATATTTCTTTAATTTAGAAGCGGTATTCCCGAAACAGTAATTAACAAATAGCAATCATGTTACTATATAATTTCTACCTTTTTGCTGGGCTACATATTCAATTACGGCCAAGAGCAGCTTCCTAAGACACAAATGAATAAATTTATTTAGAAAGGTTATAAAAAAGTTATTAACCAAATATTGCTCGTAGTGAACTTTTAGTAGATTTAATTATTTTATCATATTTTTCTATAATTTCATAAATTTTGTAAATGTTTTTTTTTTAATTATTTATATAGGAATTATAATGACATATTATGAATTACAATGATGTATTATGAATTATAATGATGTATTATAAATTATAATCATATATTATAAATTATATTTTTTTTCAGTTTCACGCCTTATCCCGCACACAGCAGGGTAGGCACAGAGAACCCAGTGTTAAGATACTCTGTTCCATATTTACCAACAAATTCTTGAGACATTGCGTTTTGAGTGGCGCCTCGGAAGAATTGATTATATTTTTTTATCATTTCCTGGGGATCAAACCCACAACCAGCGCTTACAGTCACACACTGACCTCAACTGATAAGGATATATGTATGCATTATGAATTATAACAGTGCACTCTGAGTTCGGCGAACAGTGGAAAACGGAATTGTTTAATGAAAACGAAGTATCTTAACACTAGGTTCCCAGGTTCCCTCTGCCTACCCTGCTATGTGCTGGATACAGCGTGAAAATAAAAAATGTTGATTTGTTCGATAATGTATTGTATTTGCTTGATCTGCAGATACTGATGTTGATATTAAGTTCTTTGATTGGTGCTATTACTATATTTTCCCTACAATGGACCCTTGTTATAGCACAGCTCGTACTTGTACCGTGATTCCAAATATATATTTTTTAATATTATTAAATCTTAATAAAGAAATTGCCCGTTTCATTACTCGATATACCGAACCTCGCGTTATAACGAAGATCCAACGTACTTATTTTTTTCTGTGCTCAGGAAAAAACAAATTCAGAATATTTGCAGAATTCATGCAGAATTTATATTTTACTTCTTGCTGAATTTATGTAATCTTAATAATGTGGCAATAATCTAAATTTTGATTGCTTATATATAATTAAGCAACTGTATTATGTATTCATTAAGAATTTTTCTATGTACCAATTATTAAAAATAAAATTTCTCTTTTTACATTGTTGTTATTTGATCGTGAGAATGATTAGATTAGATTCGAGTAATAAGAAAAAAAATACTTTGGATTCTGTTACTTCCATAAAAACTACGGTTAGTAAACTGGGACTAGTATGACTAAGGTGAATGGCGAGAGTTCTTCAGTGGGACGGGAGTAAAACAAGAGAGAGAAGAGTTATGTCGCTATGTTTATATTCGGAGGTTTACAAATTTGTGTCATTCGTACAATTTTTTTTTTTTTTTTCGAATGGACTTTAATGCTGTTGACCTGGAATGATCTTGACAGCGTCACCGGGCTGGTCATTCGTACAATCGATACATGCTATTTTATACTCTTTTTAAAATACAATTACCCACTTTTACAATTTATATTTAGACACGTTCCATTTCTCGATATCAAATAATTACATATACTTAAAAATAACAAAAGTATTATACTTTATATGCTAATACTAAATTATTATTGATTATATTTTATTATTATTATTATTATGTATATTATAATTATCATCATATATTATTATTGTTAGTTAACTCATATCATATTGAAGTATAAGACAGAATATAATCATATTAAATAGCGGGTGGTGTAATGCGAGGTATTATATTATCTATTACACTAGATCTTATAAATACCGGTTCTAACTTTACAATATCTGGGATTTTCGGATCTTTTTTTAAAGTAAAATGAAACATTAATAAAACAAAGAATGTGCGATTCAATTTAAGTAAGCCACTTAACAAGTCTCATCCATAAATTATCTAAATCTCCTGTTATATTTGTGTTTAGTTTATTCATTGTTCCATTTATTCATGATGCATTCTGCATGTCCCTCACTGATGAAAGTAACAAAATTGTATTAAGTATATTATTTTCTATTGTGTGCGAGACTGACTATTAAAAATTTCAAAAAGTTTTTGTTTGTGTACAAAACATTAAATAATTTAACAAAAAAAATATTTTTAAAAACAAAAACCCCGAGTGTATAAAACTAAAAAAAAATAAACAAGCCCAATAGTTTATTAGGATTAACAGTCGAGACTTCTTTAAATTATACGGGATTCCTGGTAAAGATTTTATTGATTGAAGAATTACTTATAGGTCCCGACTATTAATCCTAATAAAGTATTGGGCTTGTTTATTTTCTTTTTTGTATTATGCAGTCGGGGTTTTTGTTTTTATAAATATTTTTTTTATTTTTCACTTTTTTGTTAGGATTCATTATGGTAATGGTAATTAGATATACCTTTTTAAAATCCTCGTATTGAGCTTTTGAATTTGATTCTTATATTATGGTATTCGAAACTTTTTTTTTAATTATTCCAATGGCGTCCCACAACCGCTATGATTATTTTTCGTCATCATATCTAAGAACACTTGGGCTGCTAAAACGAATCTAGCGATATAAATCTGTTCAGCGGTTCTGGAGATGATGTAATAAAGAATATTACATACATACAAGATACGCGCGAAAAACATAACACATCCTTAGCAGTCGGGAAAAAAATCATATGAACTTTTTGAAAATTACAAAATCTTTGTAAAGCTGTTGTTAATTCCATCGAAATTGAGAAATATTAAACTATTTAAAACTTAATTATAATCTTGTATTTAAAATATTAAATTACACAATAAGTTTTACTACCTATTATTCCAAAAGTACAAATAATAATAACAGCTGTATTACCATAAATTATCTGTAAATACTTAACAACAATTATTGTAGTTCCTTTTGTTAAACAATAGAGTTACTATCTACCTACTTTTATAGGAGTAGTAACAAGAACAAAAGCAGATTATTCTTACCATGAACATTATTTTATGAATTTTCTTTTGTGGTATTGGTTAACAATTTTATGAGTATTTTAGATTTTTTTTAAATATATGGGTAAAATAAAAAGCGGGCTAAACTGTATTAGCGGGTTGCTAAAAATTATTCAAAATCTAATAACACGCTTTTTACAACAGAATACATTAATAACACGAATATAACGATCACAAACTTGATATGCTTTCTAACAGAAAGTTGAGCTTCCAATTACATTATCAGACCAGCTCAATAGTACGACAATTAGAATTGCGTATAATTCAAATTCTTAGAGAGAAAAAATTTAAACCAAAATTATTTAAATAATAAATTAATATTAGTTTTGACTTGTGGAAAATGTAAAATAATAAAGTATTTGTATATAATACATGTAGTATTAGGTATTTATTTATATTTTAGTAAAATCTTGCTTACATACGTATTATGCGCAACTAGACTCGGGCGTAAAATGTCGTCAGACCTATATCTGTATCATGCTCTATCATGTACCCATAATTGGAAATTAACATACTTAC
>JAATLQ010033222.1:46320-64312 GCA_013421005.1 Heliconius erato x Heliconius himera | reverse complement strand
GTGACTGCAAAACCGACTGGTTCTGGGTTCGATTCCCACTCGAGGAGATGAAATATTTACTTAAATTTATATTTCCATTTCTTCGCTCTGGTGTCGAGGTTAAGCGCGGCGTTGAGTTCTGCCCCTCAACACGCAATGCCTCCAGAATTCGGCAGAAAGTGGGGAACGGAGTGTGTTACACTAGGTTCCCTCTGCCTACCCTGCTATGTGCGGGATACAGCGTGAAGCTAATTTAATTTAATTTAATTTTTTTAACATACTTACGCAAATAGTAAAAGTATTATTAAATAAATATTTTTACATACCAACTTAATTTAATTAAAAGCATTTAATATGTGCTATTGAAAAAAATACTTTATTTGAATGTCAAATGCATTTAGTTTTAGTGTCAGTAAAGATTTTTTAATCTGTGAGACAGACAGATAGCCAATATTATTTCATTAGTTAATATTTATCTGTGGCTGTCATTCGTAACTTATCTGTCTGTACAAATTAACAATTACAATTTTACTGACAGAACTGAAACGTCAGAAACAGTTCACGTCAAACATCGGGAAAAATAACATCCATGGATTGTGATTATGTTAGAATTAAAAGTTCTACGAGATTGTTTTGACATGGATTATGCAATTATATTGCAATTGTAGTGCCTAGCATTCCAATCATAAATTTATTGAATAATGTCAAACGAAACAAACTTTAGTATATCAGTACCTCGTTCGTGTTTAAATGAATTCTATAGTAAATATCTTAATTTAGTTGAAACTTTTTACTATGTTACACTTTCTGAGAATAAATTTAGAAATGCGTGTGAAAAGTCGGATTATGTGCAGTTTAATGTCGCATTGAATGTAAATTCAATAGACAGTAATGTCAACCCACGAGAACTAGTAGACCGAATACAGGTAAGAAAAATAAATAAACCATAATTTATACTTTTTATTACTAGATTGACAGAGTTAATAATATAATATAACTGTTTAATGTTTTTAATTTAAAATACCGTATAACTAATAAACTTTACCAATCAACCAATTATTATATTGATTTTTAAATACAAGTAACATATTAAAGAATAAAAGACAAAAAATGATACCCTACTTTGATTTGTTTTTGTGTATTTGTAGTTAAAATTATTTTAAATTTTATTATATATTAGGAGATTGTTGACCAGATTAATGAATTACTAATTATATTGTTAAAGAGTTTGTCTAAATAATGTATTTTTAATTAAATTAATAATTTATATTTTATTTATTTAATAAAAAAATTGTGCAATGGATAAAATATAGGTGTAAATTAATTGAATTTGAACACCTGTAAGTATCTCCATTGATGTAGGAAGGGTGGATTTGAGTAGGTCATGCTCACTATTAAAGTATTCTGTGTACCCCAGAGTATTTATGGGTAAATTTGAGAAATAATAAGTTAAAGTCAAACAACAAGTCTTCAGGCAATCTTCGGTAATTGTAAAAAAAAAACTATTGTTGATGGTAATTACTTAAAATTTACCCTTTAAGGCCTGCATGTATAAAATATGTGTTTTATCTGTCCATTAGTGGTACTCTCAGGTATATTATACCACAGAGATTGTGTTCATAGAAGGACAACAGTTGTGGGCTTAATCCTGCTTGGTGATAAATTTTTTTTTATATCAGGTAGACAAAGTTATACCACTTAATACAATCTCGAAATCAGTCATCATCAATAAGTAGAGATTAGAATGTCTTGAAACATGATTTTCTCTGCTTACAACAGTACATGTGGAAATCAGCTTAAAGCTGAAAAAAATTAGATAACTTGAAATCATATCATGTAATCCTTTACCTAATTATTGTTTCTTGAAAACATAAACAATATTTATATCCGAATTATTTTAGAATCACACTCTAAATTATATTACAAAATAAAAAAAAAACTATAAACACACATCAAAAGAAAATAGCAAACACACCAAAACTATCACAACGTTTCACCAAAAAAAAAAAAGGAGATGCGCACATCTAGTACAGCACTGGGTGACAGAGGTCAACAGTGCGGTTGTTTGGGGGCCACCCCGCTGCAGTGGGCGCGAGTCGGCTCGCAACCCGGATCTCCGCCCCGCTTCCCCTTCACCCAGCGGCGGCGGGCCCGTGCGTGGTGTGCGTACGCGCCGACCGTCGATACCACCAGCCAGTCAGTAATCACGCGAGAACCCGCGCTCGCGCTCGCGCCGTCATGCCACCGTGCAACCAGTAAACATTTATTATGTTCACGATCGACAACTCCCAGGTGAGCGCGTATCATAGCTAGGCTCCATAGAACCTATAGGATTGTTAGTCAGTTAGTTACGAGCCGTGGAAGGCGATACGAAGTCGGCGAAGCTATTGCTGTTGTAGTATTGTAATGATGTTCATTCACGACAGCACGAACGATCCCGGAAGTAGAGCCGGTTCGTTAACGTCATCTGGGTATGCTAATTGCCATGGACATTGTTCAAATATTGATAAATACGTAAGTTTTTACATTTGTATGTATATTTATGTTGTGTTATGTTGTAGTTGATTTGGGATTTTAAGGTGAGTTATGTAGAGTGAGATGATATTTGTAATTACGGTATAAGGATGTAACCCATATATATATATTTTTAAATTATGAAAATGTTAATTTAAACGTTTTTTTTAATTTTTAAACTATAGTTTAAAGTTTAAAAAAATAACCAGAAATATCCGAAATGTCACCTCAATGTTATGTTTTGTCTCGTTTACTTTATCTATAAACATAATTTTATAATTATGACCATTATCTTATGCCTAATATTTTGTTTGTGATTCTGTTAACATGCGACAATCTTATCTTATAAAAAGATTCGCTGTAAATATTATATATAAATTCTTCATTGTAAAATTTCATATTGACTATTGTTAATCCAACGTGAGTTTTTTGCAATCTTTCTATTTTTTTATTAATTTCTGAAGGTTAGTGATAAGCAGAGAATCTGGTCTTATACATCACTTCTCCAGTTTCACTCTACGTTCTCCAGTATTTACAAGTCAGAAGCTACATATTGTCTCATATGTCTGATCAAGTGCCTTAAGTTTTTCAAATATTTAAATATTTTTCTTGCAAATAAACCCCGCAAATATGTCACATAGTTAGCAATGTTATTTAACCACATCTCATTTAACATAATATTAGTTCATCATACGACAGCATCATATTAATAAAAGTAATACTATTTCTCATTCAACAAAAGAAGCTGCAGAAGCAGCTGAAGCTTATCTTACACAAATAATCTGTATCTGAAAAAAAAACTTGGATTATCTACTGTTTGGCCTAACAAACATTATTTCAATTGGCATACAAATAAATATTAGAAGGCCAATGGTGGCGCAGGGGCACGAGGTGTGACTGTAAACGTGTCTGGTTGTGGGTTCGATCCCATCTCCAGGAAATGAAATATTTTGGGGCAAAGCGCGGCGTTGAGTTCCTCCACTCAGCACGCAATGCCGCCAGAATTCGGCGAAAGTGGGGAACGAAGTGTCTTAACACTAGGTTCCCTCTGCCTACCCTGCTGTGTGTGGGATAAAGCGTGAAGCTGGAAAAAAATATATAAGAATATACGTAGAGTCATATATATTGATTATGTTATACACATATATACGAATGTGCATGCACTACATAGTTAGTGTTCAAAACAATAGAAGTTAGCAAAACAGGACAATTAGCGCGTCATCGTGGACCTAACACGTAACTCGGTACTATTTATTACTATCGGCTTCTATGTATTAATAATTATGTTTACTATGAACAAATAACCTGTAGATACGTAGTAGTCTCTAGGATCTTACTATATTTTATTATTTTAGACATTTCTTGCTACTTATAATGTAAATAAATATTTAAAAATCTAAATAAACATTCTAAAAACTCAAAAAATAATCATATATTTACTTTCTTTTTATTTTGAATGTTACTGTTGATAATTTTAATACAGATATATAAATTGTAATTAAAAAATTAAAATCAGTTTCACGCAGCATCCCGCACATAACAGGATAGACAGAGGGAACCTAATATTAAGTCACTCCGTACCCAATTTTCCGCCGAAAGTGCAATTGAAATGATTATAATAAATAATTAATTACATTTCTAACAATAAATAACGGCAGTGCAGTGTACCTACTTGCGACAGTTGGCCGTAGTTTGAATATTATTGTGGACTTTCACTCGACCACAGTGAGTTCTAGTGATTTATATTCACTCGTTATCCACGACATCCGATCGCGGATTTGAATCTAATGCGCGGACATAACACAGTTTTTCTCTAATTTCCATTACTAAGTAGATAGGGTTCCCGTTATTCTATTTTTATATCAAAGGTAAATGATATATCTTTTTTTTATTAGGTACAATATAGTATAAGATACTAATGTGTGACAGTGAACGCGGCAGGGTGTCAGATAGATTTCCGCTTGAGGAAATGAAATATTTAATATTTTTGTTTCTTTGCTCTGGTAATCAGGCAGAGCTCGGCACTCCGCCACTCAACACCAATGAATCCAGAATTCAGTGGAAAGTGGGGAACGGAAGTGTCCTAATTAGGGAACGAGGGAAATAAGGGAACGAAGTTTCCCTGCCTAGTTTTCCTATGATCAATTAGCAGTAAACAAATAGCATTTAAATATTTAAATCTTAGTTTCAAAATTTATATGCGTAAAATATGTATGTATATTTTACACATATATATTTTTTTTTATTTCATACCGGACATCTTTTGTAAATTCCAACAAAATCCATAGGTCGTTTACTTATATAAATATACATATTTAAATAATATTATAATAATATTAACATTTTTTAGAAATACTTATAAAAATAATAAATTGTATAAATATAATTACTATAATAAAGAAATTATGTAATGTGAGTCAGTACGTACTCATTTTTTGTACGCGATGGTCGTCGAAGTCATAAATCATTTTTTTTACTGGAACACACTATAGGAGTTTTAGCGGCCTTAAAATATTATAGATTCCAGCTCGTTAAACTTACTGCAACTCTTAAACTAAGTAGAAGCGTTCTAGCCTATACTTACTGACTTATTCTTTTATTTCCCTTTTCTGAAAAAAAGAAACAGTACAGTAAATAATTTAATAAAAATTATAAATCATTTTCACCAATTATTGATAGTGCAATATTATTCTTATTTCTTATTGAGGTACAATATTATTCTTACAAAAAACAGCATCGAGTTCCACAGAACACGCAATGCGAAATTAGAATTATATATGCTGTAATTCTAATTTCACATTACGTATATTTTGCGAAAAATGAGGAACGCAGGGTCTTAATACTAGGTTCATAGCTTCCCAGGTTCCCTCTGCCTACCTGCTATACACGGGATACAGCGTAAAGCTAAAAAAAAGATAAATATAATCCATATTACATCCTTATGTATCTGTTCAATTGAATTGCGTGTGACATTTAATGTCATTAACACTGCACAAATCACTTTCAAAATGATCTCTCATATGTCAGTCAGGTGGTCGTAAATCGTGCCGCCCTAGGTCCGGGTCTACTTGGCCTATAGACAAATACGCCGTGCCGGATCCTTTTTGGCTTAGAAAGTTGTATTAAGTTTGAATATAATAAAGTAGGGTAGATTGAGCACCTCACTTAACCGGATCGTTTATTTTCTAGCAATTACAAGTATTCGTTTGAAGGAAAGTTAAGAATATGCAAACCGATCCCAAGATTTTAAAGCTTTAAGAAAGTTTTGCTGGGAAATAACTTTTTAGTGCATAATATTTATATTAGTCATCTCACATACGTATATGTATAACTCAACACTATCACACACATATAGAATACGAAAAAATGAAGTATAAATATTAAAAAAAACATTAACTTATTTAATATTTTTTCCATTTACCAAAGACAAAAATATATTCTCAGAGTACTTCGATTATTATTTACTAGTTTTAAATATAAAAAAATAACCTTAAACGGTTAAAGCTAAACGTTTATTTTTAATTGGCTATATACTTAACCGCGTTGATCTTGTTAGTTGTATAATGTCAATTTGAACTTCACTCTTATTTATAAAATTGCAGTTTTATTTTATACATTTTTTTATTTCTCTAATCATTTTCGACACATTTAAAACGTAATATCACATTATTTCGTATAATATATAGATTGCTTAAAAGATTGTTGTAACCTTCTATTAGTTGATATAAATACATATAAGCTGTATCCGGCACGATTATATTCTATGGCTTTTTACCATATATTTTATAACTATTTTTATTTATAATTTAGACATAAAAGTACTTAAAATTCCATGGACCCATCGCGTTGCAAGCTGTGGAGCTCAGAGCTGTACCTGAGACTTGCGGCCCATTTGCTGGTTTTATGGGGTACTTTTAGATATGCACGTTAACAGCCGCCTCCACTGTCTAAACTCCTCTTTTATCTAACTCGCAACAATAATTATAAAATTGGTTAATTTTTATACATATATAAATAAGATCAAAATTAAATGAAAAATCTTCTTTCAAATAAACTTATCCACAATTTTAGATAAATATTTGTTCTGCAGAATGATGTGTGCTATCAATAAATTTAAAAAAAAGTATGAAATGAATATTTTGTTAAAAAATATTATTTGCAATCCGATGGGCCGCGTAAGTTTTTTAATATGTGTCTATCAAAACATGATATTTTTTTCATTAATTTATTATATTTTATTTATATATTATAATTTTTTTTTAATTTACTATTATTTAAGTCATTTGCGAAATTTTACTAACAATAAAAACAAATAAATTTCTATATAAGGCTACAGCTTGAATAAAGTTTATATTACGTGTGCTATACCTGTTATATACCTTCCCTCTACTTTAATCAATATATTTTATTATAGGCTTTTGCTTTTATTTCAAGTTTTGATTCTTCTGTACCATATTAATATGATTAATTGTAAAATTAAAATGACAAATAAAAAAAAACTACAAATCTTTATAAATTTAATAAATTGACCTACAATCTAAATAAAAAGTAAACTGATAATTTATAAGTAAAATTAATATTTTCAATGATATTTGCATGAAAGAGAAGGCCACCCAATAGATATTGTATGACGTCATTTAGTATTTGTATAAATTATTCATTAGTTGGTGGTTGGTGGCCCTCACGCAGCTTTGCTTACATCGTGATATATTGATATTTTTAAACGCTTACTAGATAACGCGCGATCACGTAATATTAGAAGGTGCCCATTCGTGTTTCTGTCCAGGAACTGGCAGTCAGCAAGTGCAGAGTTACTAACAAAATATCTGAGACAGCTGGTCTTCATTCGGTTTCTTTCGGTTTTGGAAGTTATTCAGTTTATTCCTTAATCATAGTGAAGTAAAATTAATCTGAATGTAACTATAATAATATCAAATATTTTTTATTTTTTATCTTATATATAGAGCACACAGGGTAGGAAGAGGGAGACTAGTCTTCAGACACTTCGCTCTCCACTTTCCACCGAAATCTAGAGGCACTACAGTCGAATATTCAAATAAATAGATAAAAAATGTGTTATTTATACAAGATAATATTACTTTTAATTAGGCAACGATATCAAAACAAAAGATCGCGTTGCGTTTCGTGTGCGCCGGCCTGCGTACGCGCAGCGCAAACTGTGTCGCGTGCTCGCATCCTGTTTGCCGGTGACGACACATCGCACGAGCCGACGTCGCCCGCATACTCCCACACCATTGGCCGCTCTTATCACATCGACAAACGTGCGATAGAATTTCTCCAGTTTGTAAACGGAACTAATTGTGTCCAATATGTAATCTATGTACAGATTTATGAGTTTGTTTGTCGAAGACACGTTTACACGGTGTGTGCGTCTGGCGACTGTTGAGTGCGGTATGTGTGCACTCGGCAACCGAAATGTATCAGATGTTATGGTTATATAGATGGTTAAATAGCATTTTTTTTGGTTACTTTACGCCGTATCCCGCATATAGTATAGTAGGAAAAGGGAACCTAGTGTTAAGACAGTTTGTTCCCTACATTCCGCCGAATTTTTGAGGCTCTGCGTATTGAGTAGCGGTACTCAACGCTGCTCTTTGCCCAGAGTGAAGAAGTGAACATATTAATAGATAATAATTCATTGTCACGAGTAGGGATCGAACCCACAACCGTCGTGCTTACAGTCAAGCCATCGCACCACGACGGCCTCAAAGCGGTTTTGTTCGTTAAAAGACATATCCTAATACTGCTTTCAACGAATTATGGTTGCAAATGATTCATGAACTCTATTAGGTCGCAACTTATGAGTAAATGGATTTTAAATAATTAAATAATTTCTAAGAAATACGTATTATATTATCAACATACACTTAATCTTCTGTAAAATTAGAGATTCTTCAGTTTGATAAGTACCCACTTTAAATATCTGCTTAACTAATCTAAAAAATCCCCATACAATTATTTGAGGTAATCTTTATTTTAGGAGATTTATTTTAATTCAATTTATTAATTAATTACTAATCCACGACTCCTCTTCTTATCTTGTTACTTTATTAAGAATACCTAGAGAACTATTTATTTTGTGTGGGACACATTTCGCTTAATATATTTTTTTAACTTGTTTTCACCGTTTTTGCAATTTCCCTAGATGCATACTTTTGATAAAAGCCCAAAAAAAAAAATGTATAGTTACAGTTTAATTTGTGCCAATGTTCTATAGGTATGTCAATATTATTATAGAAGACTGAAATCACAACACTACATGACACGCCCCTTTCACCCATGTCTAAAATCGATCCGACTTAAAACTACGACGAAAAATTGAAATAATATTTTTTTTATGTTTTTATTTACATAATTTACCAAGAAAATATAAACTATTAATAATATAGGTATGTAGTTTAATAATAGAAAATTGATAAACAATAATTGATAGTCCAATTTATTATGGAAGTTCGTCATTGGCGGTGACAATGACGTATTTACGATAACCTTTGTTTCTATACATATTGTCGGGTAAATATTTGTGTTACTAGAACATTAGAAGATTTTGTGACACCGTTCCTAGGTATTCGCTTTATCTCGACAGTCAACATCTATACTTGTTTACTACCAGCGATCCGCTCGCGGCTTCGCCCGCTCGAACTACATAATTATTAATGTACTTATCTGCATTACTTTTATATTAATAATATAATTTTAAAAACAATATCTTACTAAACCTATATTGAAAACAAAAATTGCAGCCAGTTCAATAAAACAATTATTTATAGCAATTTAATTGTTGTATTGATGCTAATAAATGCACAGACAAACAGACAAAAATAAAAAAAAAATCATTAATTTTGGTTCTTATTTCATTATTAAATTCTACCAATAATATTTTCTCTTATATATCTGCCATCTACATTGTACAGACGGATCCGTTACGATTTTTTTTTTATATTAAGTATAGATTTCTCAAAACACCTTTACGTAGTATTTCAAGATATTTATGAATTTTAACCAAAAGTTAAACTTTAAAAAATATTAAATAATTTGCTTTTGTGTATAAAATAATTTATTTATCAGACTTGGTTTGAGTCTAGACAGTCACGTACGAAAGTCGTTATATAAAAACGTGCGTACAGCTCAATAGCAACGGTTATGTAATGTGATCGTACAAAATTGTGTCCATACTAGTGGGCGCGCTCAGCTTCGCCAGCTTATTTCCACCCTTAGGGGATGAATTCTAAAACACCATTAAATACGTGTTCAATGAAATGTTTTTAAGACTCTGAATTTCAAATTTTATAAAAATCCGTGCCGATTTAAAAAAAAAATCCATACAAATTTTAAACCCCTATTTCATCCCTTTAGGATTAAAATTTTTCAAAATCCCTTCTTAGTGAATGTTCAGATTATGAAAACAAACATCTGTTCAAATTTTACGTTTCTACCATTAGTGGTTACGGCTCTGTGTGCGTCTTACCTCAGCCAGTCAGGCACATATCCTTTTATATATATAGATTATCAAGTTTGCTCCTATTCTACCTTACCCGTATTCTCCAAATTTATTTTATTTTTTTCAAAATAAGAAGAAAAAGAAACACTAAAATAAACGTTGGTGAAAATTATTAGAGTAATAATCCTGAGATATGTCATTAAACAATGTATTTATAATTGGATTTCCTCGTAAGTTGCCGCTTTAAAATTATACTAATAATATAAAGACGAAGAGTTCGTTTTGTTGAACGAACTAATCTCAGGAAGTACTGGCTCGAATTGAAATATTCTTGTTGTATTGGATTGTCCATTACAACATGTTTACATAATCCATTATTATATTACGTCACACTAGCGAAGCCGCGGGTAAAAGCCAGTTAGAGATATACGATGATGATTAAGGCAAAACTCGGTGGGTATTTCTAATCAGCATCAAAAGTATGATAAAACTACAGTTATCATATCGTGTGTATGTCGATAATAAAATACCAGTTTTCTAACTATATGCGTTAAGTCACGAACATAAAAATAAAAATAATAAAATAAAAAGCCTCTTTATTCCCTATTACCAGTTTACATTTCCTCTTGTTTTATTACTCTACTTAAAAACTACATATTTAATATAATAGATAAATATTTATAAGTAACTTAGTTGTCTAGGGCCCCTCTTTGGGTGAAGGCCTCCCCCAACTCCTTCCATCGATCCCCGTTCCTCGCCGCTTTCATCCACTGCCCACCTGCTACCTGGGCTACATCATCTGCCCACTTTTTTTAAGTTCTTCCTACGCGTTCTTTTTCCTGGTGGTGGTCACGAAAATAAAGTATATAAAATTAATTTTATATATACATATATACTTTATGTTCACAGTAAATTAAATGATGCAATTTTAATTTTAAATTAAATTTGTACCTTTAACCTTTGTACCGTCGAAGAAACTTGACTTGCCAAAATTCTTTTCTGTATTAGCAATTTAAGAGCTGTCTTTTCACGTTATAACTTAAAATTCAATGTACCTAAATAATTTTTTTAATTTTTTTATAGAGAGTAGAGTCTTTTTTTAAGAATTTGAAGAAGAAATTATAGAAGAAGAGTATAGTTTATAAAAGAAGAGTCTGCAAACTTTGATCACAATCGCTCTTTTGCTGCAATAATATTTGAAATATTAAAAAAAAAAGTGCCAATACATTATTTTTGCATCAAAAGAGCGATATTACATTTTACGGCATAATGTATGATGACGTTGTCTGTATATATATGGTCTGTAATGGTCGTAACTCCAATGTTCATCGAGATAGTGATTACGTTTTAAATATTTTCATTTTGATTTTATATTTGTGGAGAACACAGTGTCTTAATATTCTTCTCTTTTCCAACCCTGCCGTTTATGGGAGATAAAAATAAGAGAAAAGTATGGGTATGTTAAAGAGTAAGCTATAATCGTAATAATAGCAAACAATATATATATATTTGATTGTCAAATAACGTTCTACGACTCTTCTGTAATATCTACTATCAACCTTCTAAGTAATAGCTAACATGATTTTTTCCGATTTTTTTATCGACATTGTCTTGTAACAGCCGTGTACAGTACAGTCGTAGTGCAGGGGTACAAAGTGCGACTGTAAATCAACTGGTTGTGGGTTCGATCCCCACTCGAGGAGATGAAATATTTACTTAAATTTATATTTCCATTTCTTCGCTCTGGTGTCGAGGCAAAGCGCGGCGTTGAGTTCTGCCACTCAATACGCAATGCCTCCAGAATTCGGCAGAAAGTGGGGAACGGAGTGTCTTAACACTAGGTTCCCTCTGCCTACCCTGCTGTGTGCGGGATACAGCGTGAAGCTGATGATCTTCTAATATAAGAACATGTTTCTTACCGTGTTTCAGAATAAGAAATAAGAACACATAGTGACATTGCGCAACTCTTATCCTAAATGATTTGCGACCTCCAAATTATCTGGGTCGCCAAGAAATCAAGGCGCATGAATGTTTTGGCACAGCGTTTTTTTTTTGTTGATTTATATCTCAAGGTTTAATCTTTACGTAGACACTGTGCCCGTTATATATAAATATAATATATATATATACTAAGTACTTCTAATTATATTGTTATTTGTTTGTTTGTGTATCACTCCATCTACCGTGCTATGTGAGGGATAAAGCGTTCACGCTGGAGAGGGACCCTAGTGTTATGACACTACGCTTCACACTTTCTGTTGAAATCTGGAGGCATTGCGTGCTGAGTGACGGAACTCAACGCTGCACTTTGCTTTGTTACTAGAGTGAGGAAATTATAATATTCAATATTTCATTTCTTCTAGTGTTACAGTAGCACGCTTGTTCTCCTGCGCCTCGACTGGCCTTAATTATTATAATACTGAGCGTCCTTTAATTAAAATAAATTAAATCAGAGGCCAGTCGAGGCAAGTGTGACTGTAAAACCGACTGGTTGTAGGTTCGATCCCCACTCGAGGAGATGAAATATTTACTTATATTTATATTTCCATTTCTTCGCTCTGGTGTCGAGGCTAAGCGCGGCGTTCAGTTCTGCCACTCAACACGCAATGCCTCCAGAATTCGGCAGAAAGTGGGGAACGGAGTGTCTTAACACTAGGTTACCTTTGCCTACCCTGCTGTGTGCGGGATACAGCGTGAAGCTAATTCCTTTAATTAAATCACATTCAATTATAATCTATTGTTTGATAAATTAAAAGATTTAATGAATGACTTACTCACTGAGAAATCCGTCACATCCTACTCAATATCTCTATTAATACAAAAAACGCATCTTGCTATATAAAAATTATTCATATATTTTTGAATCACGTTCTTCGCTTTGAGATTACTTAGATATATACCTCTTTAAACGTTCAAAGAAATAATAATGTAATCAATGACATGTGTAAGCAAGCGGTAGTATTTCAAGTGGTAGTGGGAACCTATTATATATCTGGCCTTGACAATTCTTAGATTTCATACTGCATAAATATAGTAGCTTGCTCCCGTTTCTTACAAAGTTCAAACAGGAAAAAAACGTAAACAAATACGTAAAGCGTAAACGGCCGCGTCTAAAGTGGGAGAATCCGGTGGGTTTTTTTTTTATTATTTTATTTTGTATCAGAATTGTTATAAACAATGGTGAAAAACGAGGATGTTGTCGGTTGTTTTTTGTTTTTGTGACCGTCTCTGATCGTCTAATTGATACAGTTTTTTTGTTTCTGTTGAGACTTGTTGCTAATAAAATTGGTAAATAATATACTATAGTTTAAAAAATTGTCATGTACTCGCATTTTTATTATTTATTATTTTATTTCTAATTTTAATATGCGACTGAACAGTTAAAATAAAATTAACAATTCATATATTAAAAGAAACATCTAAAAGGCTGTTCCAAATACGTAAAATTTCAAGTTTTATAGTGTTAATTGATAATAATCAATGTCATAATTGATAATAATTAAACAAAATGCCCGCTGTATTTTTAAAAGCATATGTCATATAGACACAAAAGATTTTCACGTTTACTTTACCCATACGCGATAATGTTAATTAAATATATAAAAAAAATCAGCTTCACGCTGTATCCCGCACACAGCAATATGTTAATTAAATTATAAGATTACGTAGTTATAAATATAAATATTTCGCGTTACAGGTATTTATCGGTCTTGAGAGTTGAGTCGTTGCGGTGGTTCTCGCGCACCATATTTTTAGAAAGTTGTATCCGGCTTCGCGCTAGGCCGAAGCACTTCCGTGTGCACAGTTCGGATGTAGGCTTCGTGTAAAACCGAATTTCTTTTATTATTTATAAAGCATTTAGGTCAGTCGTGGCCCAGATGTGTAGGTGTGTGAATGTAAACGCGATTGGTTGTGGGTTCGATCCCCACACGAGAATATTTATTTTAATATATATCTTTATTTCTTCGCTCTGGTGTGGAGGCATAGCGCGGCTTTGAGTTTCGCCATTCAACATGCAATGCCTCATAAATTCGGCGAAAAGTGGACAACAGAGTGTCTTAACACTAGTTTCCCTCTGCCTACTGTGCCTTGTGCGGGATACAGAGTGAAGCCGTTTTTATTTATAAAGCATTCACTATATTTTATATTCATCATCGCGTTAATCTGTTGTTTGACACTGTGACGATATCACTTTTCCTTCTTGTATGTAAATATCGAAGGACCAATAAACGATAGTAACAATGCGATTCTATGAGAACTTATGTAAATACAACCAGTTATAAAAACCTGCTGCTAGTTACTACAGCTATCTATTGGGAATTAAATATAAGATTTTTCTTAACTATAGATATTGTGAGGCCGTTGTGACTCAGGGGCACACGGATGTGAGTGTACCGCGACGGTTTTCGGTTCGATCGAAATAAATCATCTTGGGAACTTGAGGCAATGATTTATTTTTTAATTAATATTTTTATTTCTTTGTTTTGGCACCAAGGCAAAAGCACTGCGTTTAGTTCCGCCACTCATCACGCAATGGATAGGAAAATTTCGATAGAAACTGGGGAACATACTATATTCCCTCTGCCTTCCCTGCTATATGCTGGATACAGTATGAAACTGTTTTTTTTTTATTCTATAAATATAAATCTGTTTGTTGTATAAATATATAAGTATAAATTTAATTTTTAATCATATGTCTCGTTTACATATTGGCTGTTATGATAATTAAACATCGTTTTAAAGTTGAACTATATTCTATAATATTAATAAATAATTTATGCCAATATTAAGATAATATTGTAAGTAGTAATGAGGTCTACCGGTTTACTTACCTAATCTCTTGGAGGAATGTGGCGAGCCGATACTTAACAAGCCCGAGGAGTCGTTGCGACACGGTGCTTTACTACGTTATTAACTGTCAAAAGTAATATAATCAAAATTTAGATCTGAGTCAGGTGAAGCAAGCCAGCTTCGGCTTCGATGCGGATGTGGTTTCAACTGCGAAATTTGATAGTTCGCGTTGTGGATAGTAGGCGTTTCGAAACGCAAGTGTTGTTGATGGTTAAATATTTGTACTTAAAATTAGAATACAGGCATTTTTGAGATATTGCGTGTTGAGCGGGCGGAACTCAACGCCGGGCTTTCGCCTTGG
Organism: Heliconius erato x Heliconius himera; assembly: GCA_013421005.1. Classification (NCBI taxonomy): domain Eukaryota; kingdom Metazoa; phylum Arthropoda; class Insecta; order Lepidoptera; family Nymphalidae; genus Heliconius; species Heliconius erato x Heliconius himera. The sequence continues at coordinate 49,205 of JAATLQ010033222.1, read as the reverse complement.
TGCCGGAGCTACAGCACCTTTCCGTCGAGCGGGGATCGAACACACAACTGTCACGCAACAGTCACATCCTTGTGCCATCTACATCCTCTCTGTACTAAACATTTAATAATTGTGGGGGCGTTTCGATATATCATATCATATAATATGATATATAATGAGTTACAACCAGTATATTAAGGAATTGCGCGCGCGGTAAAGGTCAATGATCATCCGTAGATCCGCTTCGACGCCCTCATGACCCTGTCCTGTGCTGGCGCCGTTGAACACCAGTAAATGTTCTCTGATTGCTGCACAAGTGTCTGTGTAGATATGTGATTATTGGTATTTCTGCGCAACGTTCGTGTAAAAAATGCTATTATGTTTGCTTACTAGCGACCCGCTCGCGGCTTCGCCCGCTTCTACTACATAATTATTCATTTCCTAGTCTAGTGTTATTTTCGTTGTTTAATAATATTATTTAAAAAAACAATATCTATATTGAAAAGTAACGTTTCAGCCAATTTTTCAGAAAACATTCATTTGTAATAACTTTGTCGAACAAAAATCCTTAAAATAGTATAACTTTTTTATTTATACATTGATTGACATAAATGAACACACATTAAATGTTTCATTTAGTTAAGGGAAGCTTACCAAAATACAGTAGGGAAAACTGCAATCAAATCCAGTTTCTGAGATTAGAGTGAACAAACGCACAAACAAATAAACAAAAATTTTAAAAATCATAATTTTTGGTTCTTCAACATATTTTCTTATATAAGTACAGACACCGAACCGTTACGATTTTATTATTAGTATAGATTGTTTTTATCCAAATCATACTTATATCAATATCAAACGCGCTTTCAAATCTGCTATGTAGATCCGGAATCTTAAATTTAAGTTGAAAGGACCAACTAAGGTTTTTTATATACGACGCTTAGTGGAATAAGACTTATAGACACTTATTTTCTTTTTTATATATAAAAATGGTGTTTTTTTTTAATGCATCGACTAACTGCTGGCTATTAATTATTGAAGAAAGTAAAATGGTTTTGTGGTTTATTAAAATTATATTAAACTGAGGCAAGTCGTGGCGCAAGGGTACAGAATAGTGACAGGTTATGGGTTCGATTCCCACTCGAGGAAATTAAATATTTAATATTTTCATTTCTTCGCTCTGGTGTCCAAGCAAAGCGCGGCGTTGAGTTCCGCTATTTAACACGCAATACCTCCAGAATTCGGCGGGAAGTGGGGAGCTGAGAGTCAACACTTTCTCTGCCTACCCCTCTATATGTGAAAACAGAATTAAACTAAACGAATTACTATTTTTCACACCAAATTGTGATATATCAAAATATACTGTTGTCGCAATATAATTACACTTATTAAAATTAAATCCAATTTCTACAATTGTTTAATTTTTATATATTTTTTTAAAATAACATTTAGGTATTTTCATTTGTTTTTGTACAGTGCGAAGTTTATTTTGTGGCGACACGGAAACTCATTTTCATCTCATTAACTTTTTTGTTTCGTAAATTGTATAATCATCTTCAATCATTGTTCTAAACATTTGCGACCTTAGTTTGTTAGCTATTACAATGTTACCGTGAAATTTACTTTGTAAATCGAAATCGAATAAGAAATATTTTAGAATCTTCACAAATAGTGAACATTCATAGGTAATGTTACAATAAATCGGTATATATAAGTAATATATGTGAATCTAATAGGTAAAGATTTAATAAAATATGTATTTAAATCCTTTATTCCACATAATATAAAAATATACAGGAACAAAAGAAGGGTTTATCGCTAAAAAGTTCAAACATTCTCTACCAGCCAACCATGTTATAAATGTCTATATTTTAAATTAAATATAAACATATATATGTACATAAATTGTTTATATAATTAATATAAGATACACAGACATACAAACTTAATAAATATATTATTTACAGAAATATGTGGAGTCGTCGCTTGGATGGGCGGGTGAGCGTGGCGAGGACTCGAGCTACGACTCAGAGTGTGATGACGATGGCGGGCACCGTACAGCATCGAGGACCCCCTCTGACACTCTCGCCGCGGAGTTCGCGGAGTACGTCACCCTGGCTCCACCCCCACAGCCTAATCAGGTATGTTTAATCTTAATTGTAATAATATGTTTTTTAATATTTTTAACCTATCATTCAATTTAAAGAAACAATAATATTTATAAACGTAAAATAATACTGAAAATAGGAAAACATAATTATATTTTTAGATTTAAATTATAATGTAAATAAACTATGCATATGAGATTTACTAACATAAACTGTAACTGAAAGTGGAGAGCGGAGTGTCTTAACACTCTCCCTTTGCACACTCTACCCTGCTACATGCGGGATACAGTGTGAAGCTGAAAAAAAATAAGAAAATAATATTATATTTACATAAGTATCTTGTGAGCCTATTTTGTATATAGTATAGATAATACATATTATGTATATTCGTCATATACGGTTACTGAACCCACGACCTCTAATGTTACTTACTCTCGCTCCAGTCGCAGCCATAATAGTCTTTATTATAATTTTATTCTCCATTTTTAAATAAGTTACATAATTTTGAAACACAATATCATCAAGTTGTAGACCACATACAAAGGTGCAGAAATCACAATAAAAAAATATTAATTTATTAATTAACAAATGGTCAATTATTATTATTTAATTGTTAATTGCAATTAAAGTTGGCCCAGCTTTGAACATATAATACTATAGATATCACAAAACATAAGCAAACATAACCTTAAAGATAATATCGATTTATAGCCAGCAATATACGAGTATGTGATTAGTGCTGTTAATCGTGAAAAATTAATCTCTTTTATTTTATTATTTATGATCTATAACTGTCGG
>JAATLQ010033222.1:25988-46220 GCA_013421005.1 Heliconius erato x Heliconius himera | reverse complement strand
GACTGCAAAACCGACTGGTTGTGGGTTCGATCCCCACTCGAGGAGATGAAATATTTACTTAAATTTATATTTCCATTTCTTCGCTCTGGTGTCGAGGCTAAGCGCGGCGTTGAGTTCTGCCACTCAACACGCAATGCCTCCAGAATTCGGCAGAAAGTGGGGAACGGAGTGTCTTAACACTAGGTTCCCTCTGCCTACCCTGCTGTGTGCGGGATACAGCGTGAAGCTAATTTAATTTTATTTTTATTTTATCTATAACTGCTTTGGAACTGTTCCGCTCCCTCTCCCCTCTCCCTGGTTGATAGGTATATTAATACCTATCAATTATCGATTATTAAATCGATAATTGATAGGCACGGTAGTCAGAGGGAATTTAGTGTTAAGACACTACGTTCACCATTTTCCGCCAAATTCTGGTGGCATTGTGTGTTGAGTGGCGGAATTCATCGCCGTGCTTCACCTCGACACCAGAGCAAAGAAATGAAAATATAAAGGAGACGGAAACTTTTGGGCCCAAGTGTGATGAGATTGGTCAAAGTAAAGTAAAGGTGGATATGGTCTAAAAAAATGGTATTTTTTTAATGTTAGAAAACTAAAAATCAGTACCTGAATCTATTAACCATACCATCTTTATCTCTATACATTCTGGGCACAAAAATGTATGCAATCGTTTCAGTTTCCTTTAACTATCATTACCTCGAGTGTGGATTGAACCAACAACCAGTCGCGTTTACAGTTACACACTTGTGCCCCTGCGCCATTCATGGCGCTAAGGCGACAAGCAATTTTAAAAATGATATTTTTTTTCTAAATATATGTATAAGAATCAGTATACGATTACTGTGTATCGATTTCGATTCAATAATCGAAATCGATATACAGATTTGGCATTGATAATATAACACGTATTTTGGCATACAAATAATGTTATTACGGTTTATAAAACACGCTTTTAAATCCTCCCACGTCTGGGCAGGTGGTAGGCACCACCCACCTGTAAATAAATATATTGCTTAATGCAAATTATATTAATTTATTGACAACCAAAATTTATATATTTGTTCTATTTTAACAGGCTAAAATCGAATTTGCGGTAAAACTAGGGTATTCAGAGAGGCTCGCACGAACAGCTTTGCAAAGGCTGGGCCCGGATCCACCTCGAAACGAATTGTTGGCGGAGTTGATCAAGTTAGCAGCGAAGAGACCGCCCCGGGCCATCTCCCCGCCCTTGCCCTGCGAGCCTGAACCACTGCCCGAGCGAGCTCCGTTACGGCACATCGTCATTGATGGTAGCAATGTGGCTATGAGGTAAATTTAACTTTTGATAATATTTTTAATATGGGAATATTTAAATGTTATCTATTATTAGTACAGGCTGTTTTTTTAGCGTTACGCTGTATCGTGCACAGAGCAGGATAGGCAGAGAGAACCTACTTCCAATTCTTAGTGATTATTAAATTTTTAATTTCTTAAAGTGAAAATTAAACCTGCAACCTGTCGCGTTTAGAGTCACACGCTTGTGCCCGCTACGGGCACGTATTTTGTATTTACTATTTTCTAACGATACTGTAAATAATCTTGATACTAAATTAAATTTTTTCATTGATACAAATTAAAAAAAATTGCAATTGCAGTATTTTTTTATATTTTAATAGCCTACAGTGATACTGAAGATTATTAATAGATATGTAATTTTTTATTAAATACGCAATGTTTCATTAATTACAGCCATGGAAATAAAGAAGTATTTTCGTGTCGAGGAATTGAAATATGTGTGGAGTGGTTCCGAGCGCGGGGACACAAGGAGATTACAGTTTTCGTGCCAAAATGGCGTAAAGAGGCCTCTCGACCAGACAATCCAGTAGCAGATCGGGATGCGTTGGAACGTCTAGAACGCAACCGAGTCCTAGTGTACACGCCGAGTAGACACTTGGGTGGCAAACGACTTGTTTGCTACGATGATAGATACATATTAAAGTTGGCCGCAGAAACTGATGGAATCGTAGTCTCCAATGACAACTACAGAGACTTAGCCGCCGAAAGCCCAGAATTCAGGAAGGTGGTTGAGGAACGGTTGTTGATGTTTTCCTTTGTGAATGACAGATTCATGCCCCCAGATGACCCTCTCGGCCGGTCCGGTCCTACTTTGGATTGTTTTCTACGCGCTCCCCCGTCCCGCGCCGACCCGCCCCCCGCCTGCCCCTACGGCAGAAAATGTACATACGGGAACAAATGCAAATTTCACCACCCAGAACGCGCTGGACGACCACATAAGTCCGTAGCGGAGAAATTGTCTGAACGCGCGGCTAGGAAAGCAAGAGATCTACATACACTAAGCTTACCACCCGGCGGCAGGCCCACTGATAACAAGAAACCTTTAACTCGAGCACATTCCGCGACTCCACGACTCTCTGACCCGTCGTTGGTGTCTCATTTCGATCGCGCTCAAGTACCTGGACCATTGCCTGGGCCTGGGCCGGGGCCGGGACCGTCTCAACCAGACAATCCCCATAGGAAATTAGTTCGACAATTAACCCTTAACCCGGCGTGTGACCCCCGACTCCATTCGACCGCAGCACGGGTCTCATCGGCCCCAGTAGGCGCGGCTGCCGCCCTAGCCCCGCATATGGCAGGACTATCCTTGTCACCTTGCGCGTCCGAAGGTGCCCTCCAACATTGGGAGGCGAGACGTCGAATGCACTTCCATTTAACCGGAATTTTTCCCGAAGCTCAAGTGACAGAAGCAATGGCCACATACCCAGAAGAAGTTGACCCCCAGAAAATGTGCGCGATCATTCTAGATAGATACAGGCCTAGTGAGGCAAAACTGCCGAGACCCACACATTGAAGTCTTTCCTTCATTCTTTAAGGAAAACTTATCGAAAATGTGATAATTGTTTCACGCATTCAAATGCTGATTTGTGAATTATTCCTAATTTTCGAGCGAAATTAGGTTCTATGTTCATAGATGAATTGGTAGTTCGTTATCGAGTGCAGATAATCAGCTCTGTTAAATGTAATTAAATACGTAATTCATTATGCAAGTCTCGTGATTTTAATTTTTTTTTGTATGATTATCAAAAACATACATATATACAGACAAAATTTTCAAACTGCAAAATTAGCTGACTATTATAAATCATTAAGAATTTGATGTTGTTTAGGAAATAAAATTAAACACATATGATAAAATAAGGTTTTAAAAATGATGCGGTAAAATTATATTCTTGCTTTTTTAAATTAAAAAAGTAAGCAATGTCAAAATGTTGTCTAAAAGTGATTGATACTTTTATATGATTTATTATTATTAATCATATTGATTGTGTCATTTGTATCTGCAAAGCATGGGCATAGGAAGAGGGGAGGCCAGTTGGGCCGTGCCCACCCCAGAAATTTTACTTACAACAAAATTTTTCCCGAAAAAAAAACTACATTTACACGAACGTTCAAAGCTCCAGAACGAAGAAAAAAAATCTGTCACCGTAACTTTCTCTAGCCTGCTCTAACCATTTAAGGCAGACGGAATCTAGTGTTAAGACACTCCATTTCCCACTTTTCGTTTAATTTTGGACACATCGCGTCTTAAGTGGCGCATCTGAACGGCGCACTTTGTCTTGTTAGCAGAGCGCGAAAATGAAAATAATTCATTCCTCGAGAATCAGATTCGAAACCATCGCACTTGCGATCACGCTATGGCTCTGCACCACGACGGCCTCAATTTTTATACAGGAGGTCTTTTTTGTTAGTATGGCATATAAAAAAATTATTAACATTATACAGTAGCCGTCGTACATCCAAAAAAATAAAGCCCTCGCCAATCGGTAGAAAGTTTAATTTTAACATAAAAAGGCATTATTTTGTACATTCAACTTTATTAGACTAACACTTCTGGGAAGTGAATGTCGGTATTTAAGAAATATTTTCTATTATAAGATTAGACTAAGAATTGACGAAATGATTATATTTCTGATTGTCGCATCCACACATATTTTATGTAATTACTAAACTGACTAATTTTCATGTATACTTACTACAATATATATAAATGCACTTTAATATATATAAATGTTTTATTGAAGATTGCAAAAATATTTTGAAGTTTATAATAAAATGTTTGTTACGTTATATAAAGAATAAATTGTATATCTAATTTCTAATACATGCAATTAAATCTTAATTCCATTTACATTATAATAATAAAGAAATGATATTTCTTAACAATTAACGATGCATTAATTAAAGTTAAACCTTCCAAGAAGTCGATTTTTTTATAAAATTATATACTAATTCACATTGAGTTTATTTTGTAGGCTTTATTCACAATATTAGCTTATAACTGTTGAAAATGATTATAATATGAAGTTAGAGCAAAAATGGCCCAACTCTTGTTGAAATATTTATCACTTTAGTTTCATTTTTAAAATGAAACTTAATGTATTTAAAAAAATGGCATGACATATTTTTCTGTCTCTTTTTTTTCTCTCAAAATTAAATAATATATATATATTTTATATTCGGAGTTTGCTTTTTTATGTTTAAAGACATTCACGTTATTTGTGAAAAAATATAACTCGATACTCGCATATATTACACATTTAAAATATTTTAATCGGATTAATCGGATTAAAAAAATAATAAGGTATTACTCGGTTAGGCCTTTTTTTGCTTGATGCTTCAAATATAGTGTAAGTTGTATATTCGTGTGTATTGCAATAACTATTAACTTTGTGATGGTATATCGGTACTATGTACCTAGTAGAATGTTATATGTACGTTGATCATTTAGACATTATATGTAAACAAATTTAAAAAGTTAGAATTGTGCGAAGATTTTTATAATTCTTTTTTTATATTATATGATATACATTATATATTGTTATTATGAGATGAGGCCAAATTTATGTATATGAAAGTAAATAGTAAATGATGAGACTTAAAATGGCGACAATTTTTTTTTTGTTGTTTTACTTACAGACCACTGAAAATGATTTTGCAACAATTAAACGCAAAAATCAATTTGGAGCAGTAAATCCTAATAAACAGTTACGCCATTTTAAATCAATCGTTTTTAAAATGAGATGGATATAAATTATATATCTATGACTTTATTGACATTGTAAGTTTAATGTACATAAGGTGCTAAAGGCCAGATACATATATACGAAAATAGTCTAATTTATAGTTATAGTTAACTATTTGTTGTTTGATTTTATTAAATTGAACTGTTAAAAAAAACCTTAAATGCAATGCATCAAATGTAAGATAAATATTATCTGCTTGCCTGCTATACTTCAAATAACATAATTTTTTTTTACAAATTTATTTGAAGTATAGCATTCATATTTTTTAGTTTTAATAAACAATTATTGTCCATTATTACTAAAATAATGGACAAAATTTGTTTTTTTTAATATTACTTTGTTATGTATAAATAATTACTTAGAGCACTAACAAACTGACATATATTTAGCACAGTGTTAAAAAAAATCTAATAAGGAATGTGAAAATTATGTCTATAAAGACATTATAGCAATAAATTACTTTAAGAATTAAATATCTAATTAGAAAAAATGTGTTTATTTTAGAATGAATCTTCTTATTTCCTTATAATAGAAACTAAGAATAGTTTAAAAAAATGGCTTCACTCCTTTTTAGCATAACAGGATATATAGAGCAAATCTAGGGTCAAGGTTCTTCTCTCCCTGTTTCCCACTTTCCGCCCAATTCGGGTTATTGCGTGTTAAAAAAACTTAAAACGAAATTCAATGTCGCTCTTTATCTACCAGAGCAGGGTAAGCAAATAATTTTTATTTTAATATAATCCTTGTTTGGGTATCGAACCCTCAACTATCGCATTTGAATTCATATATTTCTTATATAAATGAGTAGTTATATTAATCACTTGCCCATTCATTCAAAATTCAAAAATTGCATTTTCACACTTTTTTTGTAAATATAATAATAACAAAGCGAAGCGTGAATTTATCAAAGTGGATGATGAAATGCTTTAAAACTAATATTAAGACATTCCGCTTGGAAAACATAGGGTCTTATTGCCTACCATGGTATAGGCATTCCAGGATTTTGTTGTCTATTTTTAGGTTCAATCATCATAACAGCTGCCATCATCATACTTAAATATAGTGCCATCAGCACCATAATATTTTAATATCACTTAATCAAATAACTGCCAAGTTTAATGACAATAAAAATAGTAGTCAAATGAAACTCCTTAATTTTTATTATACTATATTAATTTTATCATATATGCTATTATATTGTTGTGTAATAGCACATATGATAAAATTAATATACTATAATATAGTGAGAGAAATTAAACTAATATCATAATAATATAATGATTTAATAAACTTCAACAATTTTGTGGTATGTTTATATAAAGTTAAATTTTTCAGTTTTATCATTTTGAATGTGCTAGTTCAGCACAATACACTCCAATGTCACACTATATAGAGAATATGCAAAGGAGGTTTGACAGGAATAAAGAGAACTCTGCACAATTATGTTTAAGTATACAATATTCTTTTATTTTTCTTTTAATTTCACTCTATTGGGATTGTTACTTATTTTCTTCAATATCATTCTCATATAAGTCTTACGATCCATTACGTTTTCCTGTTTCTCCGATATTTTAATGAATTCTTGACCAATAAACTGATTTTTATCCTTAGTCTCATCTGTATTCGATGGTACAAAAACTCTGCTTTTTTTATTAGGTCTGTATAAATATGGATCACATTTGACTTCATCTATGTGCATGGGTACTTCTTTTTCTAAACACAATGTGGTTTCACTATTTACTTGATTTTTTGGCACAATAGGTTTATATTTATCTGATATTTCTGTTATTTTTTTACTTAAATCTAACAAACTATCAGTTTTAACTCCTAGACAACTTGTTTGAATACCAAAGTAGCTTTTACATAAAGTTCTTAAGTTTTTTACACAAACAACAGGTATATGGGAAGCAATACATGCATCAATTACAGATTGAGCTATACTGTGAGGATTAATTAAGGATTCCACTATTACTCCACATATATTTTTTGTTTGTATTACCTCATAGCATTCAGATATACCAAAACATAATCCATCTACTTTTCTGAAAAACAAAATAATGTTCTTAACTTATGTATATATAGTATAAGCTTTTTATTTACAATCCGCAAAAAAATCTTTCTATTTGCATGTCAGCTTTATTTGAGCACTGCTTCTATATACGAAAGAGCCTTGATGCAGGGACAACAGGGTGTGACTGTAATGCGATAGTTGTGGGTTTGATCTCCATTCATATATTTATTTTGCTAGGACACCAAGACAAGACTTTCACAAATTTTTATTAGCTTAAGCAAATAATAATTACACAATTCATTTAATCCTTACCAAGACCGATATAAATGCCATTTAATTGACTTTAAGTATTTCGAAATAGAATAGGATTAAAGGAGAAACTTCTTTAATTTGATTCAAAAAGACATTTAACATTTATAAGATGACAATTTTATGACATTCATATTTATAAAAGAAACATAATATTTAATTGGTGGAAGTGAAACATACTTAATTGGTGGAGGTTTTGGTCTCTCATTTTTCTTCAATGATTTAATTTCCTTCCAATGTGGTTTTACGAAATTAGGGATAGGAACACTATATTTTTTAAGGATTTCACCTATATCATTGGCTTCTGAATCAGAGACATCTGGCCTGTAACGTTAAATGTTATGTGTAAACAATGATATAAATAGACGTAATTCTAATTAATATTATATATTTTACCAAAAAGGAGCATCTGGACGACAAATAACATTTTTAATAGTTTTCTTTATTTTTCCTTTGCTGATTGTGCCTTTCTTTTTCTTCAACTTCTTTGCCTCCATTTTATTTATAATACACTGTCGTTATTACTTGTTCTACTTATTTTACACGAGAACATGAAAAGTTTTGTTTTTAATAAGATAACCTAAAAAACTCATGTCTCGGAACAAAATATAAATAAATCAATGTCATTTGTTCATTACTTACAGATTATAAATATATACTTATAAGTTATAATACAGACGTAACTAATCGGTCTCTATATTTGAAAGATTAATAAAAAAATGCATTTATTATTGAACAAGAATAGAACCCAAAACAATGATTTTTAAAAGATCTCAGAAACAGTTCAACGGATTTAAATGCAGTTTTTTCTATTGGATTCTGGCAAGCTTCGCTAAACATTTAGTTTTTATGTTATTACAGAGGCCAGTCGTGGCGCAGCGGCACAAGGTGTGACTGTAAAACCGAGTGGTTGTGGGTTCGATCCCCACCCGAGGAGACGAAATATTTACTTAAATTTATATTTCCATTTCTTCGCTCTGGTGTCAGTAGGTTAAGAGCGGCGTTGAGTTCTGCCACTCAACATGCAATGCCTCCAGAATTCGGCAGAAAATGAGGAACAGAGTGTCTTAACACTAGGTTCCCTCTGCCTACCCTGCTGTGTGCGGGATACAGCGTGAAGCTGATTTAACTTTTTAATGTTATTACATTCGGTTCATAAATAAAAAAAGGTATTCTCTAGTTATTAGTTCTCGACCTTAAATTAATAAATTTTAGGTTGAAAAATTTGCTACTTGCAAAAAGAGTTATTTTATAGAACTGTTTTATTGAATTAGCTAAATCTTTAGTTTTCGATGTTTTGTTGTTTGATATTCTTTGTAAAAATATTATTAGTATGATAATAGAAAAAAAATGAGATTGTATGATGATAAAAAACACCGAAATTTCAAGTTTTCGGATTCTTTAATGTAAGTTGTCATATCTATACAACCAAGAAAAGAGAAAGAGTTAAAGAAATTTTGAAACGTTATCTTTTTAAAATATTTTGTTTGCTTACCTTTACCTACATATAAATAAAATTGATTTCAACATAACCGTGTTTTTTCCCGACACCAAAACAGAAACAAATAATATTTTTTTTTATCTGTTTACCTTTCTGTATCCTGTATACAAGTGGAAGTGTCAGCACTACTTTAAATCAAACCACAGTTTTAATTACTCTATAAAAGCCTAATACAATTTAAAAAAAAATTATTCCCAAAAATTAAAAAGTGATTTGACCTGTATATGGAATCTGTACCGATTATTATGGGACTGGCATTAATAGTTCAAGGGGCTGTGGAGCAACATATAGGCTATTATTTATTCCCAGATTCTCGGGGATTCGAAATTTACGCGGGAAAAATCGGTTTTGCCGCAGGGCACCTACTTACCTAAATAGATGTGACTTAACTAAACACTTTATAAATAAATTTTTAACAAAAAATAAACCGACTTCAAGCAAACTAAAAAGTATAAAATAAATTTACTTAACATAAAGCAATATGAAGTACGAGTACTTTGATTTTGTTAAAAAGAAATAATTAAAGAAAGATTTTATAATTTTCAAATCTGTGCCATGTATAACAAACAGGCTTAGTAATTTGATATTGTAGTAAGGTTGTTCTAGCTTTAGCTAGGTTTGTTTTTTGTTAAAAAAATATTTATTTTACGATTTTAAGTGATGGGTAGACCTGAAAAGGATGCTTGTCGATCGAGTACGTAGTGGTTGTACTATTACATAGTAGCTTCACTCTTTAAAAAATATTCGGACGAATTGAGAACCTTTCCCTTTTTTAAAGTCGGTCAAAAATGAGAACATTTTCTTTTTTGAACTTGGTTAAGAAGAAATGCAACGATTGAGGAATTTCATTTCTGACAAAAAGTTTTATCAATATTTTTCCTTGTAACTATTACATTAAAAGTAGTACAACTACTAAGCCCATCTATGGTCTTCATCAAGAGTTACACGTCATCAAATTGTGATATTCGAAAGAAAACACAAGAGTCTTTACAAAAAATACTCAAATCCTTATAAGTGTGCCTATAAAATTTAAAGAGTTCCCTCGATTTCTTCCAGGGGTAGGGGTTCTTGGGTCCCAGGTGGTAGAAAGTTTCCGCCATCCTCTCTATTGAAATTAGGATGTTTTGTATTTTTTAGCCTCGCGGATCATTCTAGGAATGTATCTGGTTTCCTTTCCTAAAATAGTTTCATTTAAAAAGAAAAATACTTATTTAAAAACGTATAAAAATTTTAACGTAGCGGGATTCGAACTCGAGCCTTCAAGGTTCGAGTAATGTAGATACAGCGCGAAGCTGAAAAAATTCAAGTTCCCTTCCCGTTGACCTACAATCATGAAATTGGTATGGAACTCTGCACAAATCGAGTTCGCATTTCACCATTTTTTATTTTTTTAAACTAATTTTAGAGTAGGCAGACAGAACCTAATGTTAAGATTTCTGAGACTGATTTCACCACTTTCAGCCGAACTTTCGAGGCATTGCGTGTTGAGTGGCGAAACTAAACGCAGGATAGAAAGAGCCAGAGCGAAAAAATTTAAATATCAATAAATAATAATTTAATCCCTCGATTGGGGACCTCGATCGAACCCACAATCGTCTATATGTTAATCGTTACAATCACACGCTTATGCCCCTACGCCACTACGGCCTGAATTAAATGTAATGTTTCATACGTTTGAATGGAGTTTTAGAAGATTTTATTACTTTTCGCCGAATTCTAGACGCATTACTCGTAGTGCTTGCACTTTGTCAGAATTATTTTAAAAAATAAGTTATTCATGATTATATGTAACAATCTGTTGGCAAATGCAATATAATATAAAAAAAATATTTGCAAAAACAAAAACCCCGACTGCAGGAAACTAAAAAGAAAATAAACAAGCCCAATAGTTTATTAGGATTAACAGTCGCGACCTCGTTAAATTATGCGGGGTCCCTGGTAAAGATTTTATTGATTGAAGAATTACTTATAGGTGGGTGTTAGATTCATTATGGTAATGATAGTCATGATATACCTTTTTGAAATCCTCGTATTGAGCTCTTGAATTTGATACCCATATTGTGGTATTCGAAATAAAAAATGGTTTTTCACTAAGTCCAATGGCGTCCCACAGCCGTCATGATTGTTTTTTTTAACGTCACCTATCTAAGAACACTTGGGCTGCTAATACAAATCTAACGATATCTCAAATATGTAAATCCGTTCAGCGGTTTTGGAGATATGAGGTAATAAAAAATATTACATACATAAAAGATACGCGCGAAAAACATAACCCTTCCTTAGCAGTCGGGAAAAAGTAAATAAAAAATATAATAAATAAGTGGTTTACGGGCGAAGCCGCGAGTGGACCGCTAGTAATTAAATAAAGTAAAAGCCAAAATAGTATAATATTTTCATAAACATTACATTGAAGTTGACAGAGTGACGGTATTTCTTATTCTGCTACAATTTTTTTTTTCATTTAGTACATCTCTTTGGCATAACAAAATTATACGGGTATTAGTTAAACAGAAAATATCTAGGGAAAAGAACCTTCTAAAATATTTTTTAAGATTAGGATTTCACTACAAAATACAAATATATTTTTTTATTTTTAAAACAACAAGAGTTTATGCCGCACACAGCAGGGTAGGCAGAGGGAACCTAGTGTTAAGACACTCCGTTCCCCACTTTCTGCCAAATTCTGGTAGCATTGTGTTGAGTGGCAGAACTCAATGCCGCGTTTAGCCTCGACACCAGAGCGAAGAAATGGAAATATAAATTTAAGTAAATATTTCATCTCCTCGAGTGGAGATCGAACCCACAACCAGTCGATTTTACAGTAACACTTCGTGCCGCTGCGCCACGACTGGCCTACATTAGATATATTATTCAAAAAGGAGCTTTATCTTTTAGAACAGACACAGCTGCTATACCATTGTCTTGAATGAAGTGTTTTGGAGGTAGTTTCTTAAAAATTACCGTATTTGTTTTAGAAAGAGGTAATTTCATTTTTTTTTTTGTATTTCATACTATTAATACGTCACTTAGATTTTCAAATATGAATTAATAAAATCGTTTCCTTTTATCTTATACTTTCTAACTTGACAATAAAATAGAACGTGGTACTTTTAAATATTCCACAAAGAATCACTGTTTTACAACTTTACTATTTTGGAAGATATAATATAGGGTGCAGTGTTCTATTTAGAAGAATATAATAAATCTCTTACTTAGAAATGGTTGCGAAAAGGTCGCATTTTTTGTTGGTGCTGTCGGTTAGCGAATACCGTATTGTTCCGGACGGGATGGGGCGGGGGCTGTAATAATGACTAAAGTAAGGGTGCAATGAAACTTTTACCTGAGGCTCGGGTAATGCATCGGGTGCTTAGTTACGTGCAATACGGTCTTGGTGTCAGTGGTTATTCATTTTTGTAATGAATCCTAGAAATAATATTGAGAAATGGATACTAGCGGATTGGAGTACCAACCGATCACCCGAAGTACCAAAAAACACGGAAGTCAAATCTGAACAGAGTAAGGAACAGAAGGCAGTGGATAATTCATGTAAGTACAACTTTAAGCATAATTTTAGTCTATATATTTCTAATTTTGAATAGAAATTTCGCGGTGAGACTGTATCTAGTCCATACATGAATAGAAAAGTACTTGGTATACCTTAAAATATCTTATATGAATCTGTTTTATTTTTTATATTGTGTATAACATATATGTATATTCGTGTAATAAGATAAATATTTAAAATATTTAATCTCTATTAGGAATAATAATTAAGTTCAAGTTATTAAAAAATGTATTAGAATCTTTGATAGATATATATATTAACTAAATAGATTACAATATATTCCCATTTTAAAGTAACTTATCTAATTTTATCAATAAGTCGTTTTTTAGCAACAAAAAAACGTTTGAAAGCAAACGAAAGCGCGGGAAGCACGATTAATGCACAACCAGAGGAAAGAGATTATTCACCGAGTGCATCGTCTTGGGCGCCCACTGATGAGAGTTCGTCTTCAGAAGATTCTGATAAGGTAGAGTTTTTTTTATTAAATTATATATTTTTATTTTTATATTCTTCTTTGAGGCCAGTCGTGGCGCAGTGGCACAAAGTGTGACTGTAATATCGACTGGTTCTGGATTCGATACTCACTCGAGGAAGTAAAATATTTATTTAGATTTATATTTTAATTTCTTTGCTCTGGTGTCGAGGCAAAGCGCGGCGCCGAGTTCCGCCACTCAACACACAATGCCTCCAGAACTCGGAGGAAAGTGGGGAACGGAGTGTCTTAACACTAGGTTCCCTTTGCCTACCCTGCTCTGTGCGGGATACAGCGTAAAGCTGAAAAGAAACTACAAATTATTTCACTTTCTAACTACAACAATTTAGTAATAGCTTTTATCGTATTTCCAGGAAGTCAAGAGTAAAACAATAAAAATGGAACAATACATTCGTCAATACGTTAAAAAGAGGAATGGTAAGAAAGCCCCGACACCCGTACACAGACCTAACGCAGTCGTAAATGTTTTACAAGAACGCCAGATTAACGGAAACAATAGGAGCCTAAATGATACGCGAAAAAGGAAATATGGGGACATCCCAATTACAAGTAAATCTATACCTGATTCTACTCAAAAGAAGATATCACCGCCGAAAGATGCAGGAGTAAAAATAAATGCCAGACAACAAGCAATTTTAGAAATGAAGAAGACTTTTGAAGAACTGTTCATTATTCTCAACGATATAAGACCTGCTTGCCAAAATCAAGTTACTGTTGAGAATAATAATGTCAATGGCGAATCTTTTGAATTAAATACATTGGATCCGTCTATTTCTAAAGAGAAAACTATTGATCCAACCTATGACAGTGAGCGCAGTGAACGAAGTCAAAGCGAGGAATCTGACCGATCTAATGATAACGTTCTCATTACAAACAAATACCACAGAATACAAACGGAGAGTCGAGTAGAAAACCAAAAGAATACTGAAAATGAAGAATGGGTATTGGTTACTTAATATATATAGTATATACATTTAATTGTTCCCACTACTAACTAGAATTTCAGAAATCATAAATTTACTTCTTTTCGTAATATGATCTTATTTTGGATCTTTTCTTACTTTTTATTAATCCATAAGACTTTCTAATAACTCAACTATTACTTATAAGAATTTCCAACGCCTTTCTTTTGAAAAATTTTCTTTTCATTTACAATATTATACTTATATTTTTCATTTCAGATACCTATTGGAAGCGGTAAGACTCTCATTCACAAAGACAAATTCAGGAAGGTTAACTGGAAGTCTTACACTATTGCTACTCGGACATTACTCCTAGCTACATTTCCACGAAGGTACTTTAAATATTATAAAACCTTTTTTTGCTCTTCAAAACCTAGAGTTAGAAATTATAACAGTGTATTTAATAGCTTTATTATAGAACAGTTTTAAAGAAGAACAACTTTCTTACTTACTATGTCTCACTGAAACCACGATGTTTATGCCATCAGATCAGGGTCAATGTTTTTTTTTTTCAATTTCCTAGCTGTAGTAACAAGAGAAAGCGCGGCGTTGAGAAGAAATGTAGAATATGGATCCCAACCATTCTATGTTAATATTTAATAGATTAGATAGATCTAGGACCGTTAATATTTAAAATCATTAAACTCATTAATCATTCATCTATATATGTTCATCTACAGAATATTAGCAACACACTCGCTGACTGGAAAACGTTCACCTGCATTCCAAGATAAACCTGCAAAAATGTGTCTTGACCCTAAGATCGTCTCTGATATTATTATAGAAATAACTTCGAAGTTCAAAGTAAAAGAAAATTTAGTAAGGTATGTAGATATTTTGAAATATGCTTAAGTTTGTAAGACGACGGCGTTTGTACTAGATAGTAGGTAACCTAAAACCTCCTTTAATAATTGTTTATTTTTTTTATGTTATGCTGAGTTAAAGCAATTGGTAAAAGTTTTAAGTAAATCGGTTCATTACTTTCGGATATAAGTGAGACCATACATACAGACAGGCGGCCAAAAAATTAAAAAAAAAATTTTTTTGCTTTGTATTATTTTTTTAATGTCCCTCTATCCATTTCAGTCAAAATTACTAAATATAGGGACAAAATATTTTTACTGTTTTATTATACAGGTTGGAAGCGTCAGCGCTCCTTTTGCGGAAACAGCATATAGGGTAAAATAATTAAAACCCATACCTTAAGAAATTAATCAAGATACCTCAACAGTTTAGACGTACTTAGGATTTTTTTTCATTTCACGATGTTTATCTATACCTGTATTTCGCGTGACGCAGTTACGCGTAGATACCAATAACGTAAACATATACTACTAAAGGTTAATCAACTTTGAACTTTACCGCCAATACTTACGACTCGATTTCGGAATGAGGCGTATGCGGCGGTTTCCCTTTGATTATGTCTGCGTGCGTCGTTCTTGACAAATAGCGTTTTATTTTACAACGATAATTTTATTATTTATTTTGTTTGAAAAAATACTTTTTCAATTATGGGAAAAAAAAATGTAGGCTTTTATAGAGCAGTTAAAACTGTGGTTTGATTTAAAGTGGTGCTGACAAAAACGCTCTATATATAAAGATAATCGAAAATGGGTCAAACCTGTTGTTATAACCCACTTCCTATATCCATAGATTATAATTCGTTTCTAAACAATTGTACATATGATGGTTCAAAGTGTATTTTTTTTTCAGAGGTATAATAACAACTAAATGTGCAGATGAATGCAAAATGTTTAAACAGAGATTGAAAAACAAAAAATCTAACAAAGGTCCACCCTCTCTCGCCAAGGACACTCCTGCACAACAATAAAAATGTTTTTGACATTTAAGTTATTAATTTAAATGATTTGCCAAAGGATATTTTGTATACGTAATATTGACAGTACCATTAATACTCAATTATTGTGTAATTTTAAGCTCGATATACTTTTTTTTTATTTTTAACTATTATTGTTCGAATAAATGTGTTTTTTTAGAATAATTATTTTTCTTTTTTTGTGTTGTAAGACTTACAACATACTTTTATACATAATTTTTTCACATATTCTGTCTCAAGATTTGATAATTTTAATCAGAATAAATCCCAATCATAAAGTCTCCGTAAATTTTTGATAATATGTTTTAAAATTGGAATGTGATGAAGTGACGTGAAGTGAAATATAAAAAAATCATTACCTATACGATTAAAAAAAGTACAACATATAAAATATGAAAAACATATATTTTCAATAGATAAAATAGATTTATAAATAAAATCACATTTCTTTCAATTGCCTTGTTGGAAGATTCCAAGTGGTGACAGTACTAGGTCAGTGTTAGTGCTAGCAATGATTGCTCTCATCAACATCATGTCGTCTGGCGTGAACCTCCACCCACTTAACTGCCCAAGACTCTTAAGATTTGGACAATTGTCCATTAATAGCTCCACTGTATCTCGAGTTAAGCGAGGCGCTAACGGGAACCATATGCCTTCTAAATGCTCGAACCGGTAACGCCGTATCATCCTGAAATTGAAATTAAAGTTTGTTTTAGAATTATATTGTCAAAATAATTTCTGTTATGAGATATAATTTATCATTGCCAACTTTTGAAGAAACATTAATTATTTTTTTTTAATTAACCTCACGCTGTATTCTGAACATAGTACGGCAGGCAGAGACAACCATCGTTAAGACACTCTGTTCCCATTAAGGCGCTTTCGTTCAAACTTGGCCAAACAAATGGAGGCATTGCGTGTTATTGGCGGAACTCAACGCCACGCGTTACCAGAGGGAGGAAATGAAAATATTTAATTTCCTCGAATCGAACTCGAGGGAATCCACTCCGTAGCTTGTCGCGTTTATAGTCACATGCTTGTGGCCCTGCGCCACGATTCGCCTCATTTAATATGACAAATGAATTATATATATATTTTTATAAAGCTGAAAAATATAAAAGTAAATATCAAAGTGGCTTATCGCGATAGCTTATTTCAAATTAAAAAAAATAAAATAAGCCATTGTCATGTCAGCCATGTCTAATATTATGGTTTCAATACATTAATATATAAGGGCTTTATCGCGTATAAAAAATCCATTTTTTTATTTAATAATTATATATTACATATTTCAATTGACCATAAAAACTAATTCGAAGTTTAGTTACTCACCGCGCCATGTCGTTATCATCCAATTTGACTTCATCACCTATGATTAATTTTTTAAGTTTAGGACTTCCCGTCATCAGATACCTTAAACAAGACGCTGAAAGATTGCCTTGTATTATTTCTAGGTGCTCGAGCTTATTAAGTGGCACCTCTTCTTCATGTGTTGCAGTTTGTATAGAATAAAACTCCAGACTCTCTAAATTCTGACAAGTTTCTGCTATTCTCGTAAAATTGAACGAGCCTAGGGATCCAGAAAGCATTAATGTCACTATTTTATATCCTATTTTATCCAATAGTTGATGTAATTCGTGACATTGAAACTTGTTCAGTTTTATTTTATTTAAACATGAAAAATCCTTAACCATTTGTAGTACGCCCTGATCTGGTTCTTCTAAGTAAATTGTTTCTATCATTGGACATAAGACGATCATTGCCTTCATAGTTCTAGAATTTGTTTGAACATCATGTATATATTGTAACTTTGATTGAAATCCTGACGGGCAGTCATTATTGTAAAGATAATATAGAGCCTTACCAACAAAATTATAAGAACCTAAATTAGTAAGATTCGGTAGTCTTCTAATAAGAAGTGCAACATCTGTGTGATCGACATTTTCTTCCCCATATAAGCCTATATTTACTACTGTTAAACTATGAGTCAGCTGCGGATTACCTGTTAGCATCGCATCAATACCTATTTCAGTGATATCAGTTTCACCCGACACATCGAGTAGTTTTAACACCTTGTTATTTTCGCCTATAAATTTGAGCACTTCGTCATTAGCTATGTAAGGTATATTTAGAGCAGTTAAGTTTGACAGGTTTTTAATGATTTCATATAAAAGGGACAGCTGTTCATCTTTAACCCACACGCCTTTTAAATTCAGAGTTGTCAGATGTCGGCCTTGTTCTGCAATCAGTTCAAGGACTTTCCTGTAATAGTGACAAGGGAAGATACCCGTAGCCAAGCTCTTAACGTTCTCCTTCAAGAGTAATCTCATTGTATAATATCTAATCGATGGATCTAAGTATTCTGAGCTTAATATTAAATTTAGGAGATCTTGGAATATATCACTCGTCGCACCCATACTTTCGTAGTACGACGATATCATTGTGAACGGTAGGGCCACATCCTCCTCGGACGTGGCTTGGGACAGAGCGTGGATTAGTTGCCTAGCTACTAATGATAAAGTAACTTCTTGTAACGGAGCCACAGGACATTTGGGCGACATTTTCACAACACTTGTCTCACTCACTAAAGAAAATAACTGTTACAAATTGAGCATCACAACAGGTACTGTAAGTTTCGGTTTTCAGGACAGAAAGAAGTGAAAAATCCGTATAGCTATTTAGCGCGCGCGCATCTCACGCTTGGCACAGTGCCAGTACTATATAATTCACACACACACACACAAGACTCGGACATTATTTATAGAACTTTTATATGCAAAACGTGTTTACAGTTTGCGTCGTACATAATACACATTCTAATTTAGTTATATCAAAATATAATGTGATATGGGGTGTTCAGGTAACGCGTATATATAAGTTATATGGATATGGCTTCACGCTGTGTCAAGCACACAGCAAGGTAGGCAGAGGGAACCTAGTGTAGTGTAGTGTATACACTCCGTTGCCCAGTTTTCGCCGAATTCTGTGGTGGAACTCAACGCCGCGCTTTGCATCGACACCAGAGCGAAGAAATGAAAATATAAATTTAAATAAATATTTTATCTCCTCCAGTGGCGATCGAACCCACAACCAGTCGACTTTACAGTCACGCTTTGTGCTCCTACACCACGACTGGCCTAAACTTTATTTTAATTTTAATATTAATTTATTTGTGGACCTCTTGTTTGAAACGTAATTCGTTATAAAATTTAGCTCTGCTTGAGTTCGTGGCTCCTGTTTCGGAATAACATTTTTACCCCACGAGTTAATTTGTATTAAAAAACATAAACATAAAAAGATTTTGATTGTAAATTACTAAATAAAAAATTGGGTGCGATCAGCTTAACGATATTAAAACTTTTATAATTTATAAACTATAAAAGGTCAGATTTTAAAATTACACTAAACTTAAATTTTTGAGCATTTACATGTTTTTTTTATAAAAAAAACAGCTCAAAAATTCAAATCTCAGTTAAATTGAAGCTGGCCATGTCAATTTATTGTTATCTCTTTGAAAATAAAATTACGAACTTACGTAATATAAATAAACTTAAACAAATTTTCAAAATAATAATTTAAAGAATTATTACTTACATAAAACTTTACTAAACAATAACGTTAATAAAATAAAATCTTTATTATCACAAATCCTATTTATGTATTCCGTAGGAGATTCGTGCAGATTTTTTTTGAAGTTTTTTGAAGTTTGAGGTCCAAAAAATTTTAAAAATATTAAACTAGGTACCTACCTGTGTGTACCTGAAAAGCCATACGTTAAATATATATTTAGCGTATGGCTTTTATTTTCCCTACCTAGTGTAGGGAAAATAACTTTAAAATGTAGATCTAGTTTCGTGTTACTGATTTTGGTAACATCCGCCGTCTGTCTGTCATCATCTATTTGTTCAGTATTTTTTACATTAAGTATAGTAATCATTAACTACCATGTATATTCGAAAAAGTACAAAAACATAAATAATAAAAGTTAATTAGTAAACAAACTTGCATTGGTAGTAGTACCTATACGAAATCAGCTTAAAATTATCAATTCAGGTTACCTTTAAAATAGTAATATAGGGAATTAAGTGAACAAAATATATACATATACATCAACTGTTTTTAAGCTTTAAATTTAAATTATCTCAATTATTATATAAACATTATGATCAATTGTTATATGTATATACAAAATTTATTAAAAAAATATCTAGAATCTCCCTATTTCGGTAAAACACGGGGACACATAAAATAAATAAAATGAATGCTATTTTGTGAATCGATTTATTGCAATTTGGAAAGAATTTTATGCTTCCATCTAACTGTTTTTTCTATTGAATGTTTTTTTACAGAATAAATAAAAACATATATTCAAAATGTTATTGGAATAACTTACCTTTGTCTTCCTACAACCTTAAGAAATTCTTTCGCTAGTCTTACGGTGGTAAGCAACACAAATTCGTTACAGAGCAGTTC
>JAATLQ010033222.1:0-25888 GCA_013421005.1 Heliconius erato x Heliconius himera | reverse complement strand
GCAGATTCCCATTCCAACCCACTCATTGTCGAAGCGTGTAAGTACGCTCCTCACCCACATCCACGTCTTCGACGCCCTCGAAGCGTGCTTCTGGACCCCGACGATCCCATCACTGCTGCCAACGCCCAATACATTGAGAGGACCCACTCCTCAGTCCCATGTCCCACTCTCCGCCGCCGTAAGAGGCGGCGAGGCCAGTCATATCTAACGGCACGCCCGCGCCTCGGCGCGGCGGGTCCCAATGGACGAAACCCACCATGATTAGCGTACGCGGGGCATTCCCCCGCGATCGCCATCACTTCACGAGCGTCTATCAAAGCTCGTAATTCTAATCTTCAGGGGCGAGCTACACTCGCCCCTCCCAGCCCGGTGACGCTGTCAAGACCATTCCAGGTCAACAGCATTAAAGTCCATTCGAAAAAAAAAAGCAGTTCGTAGTCAACTCTGTGTTTAAAATGTCGCTATACTCTTTTGTCATTAAAATATTGTTACTTATTTATTTAGATAATTGAAATTATAAAGATTTTTATCAAATATATAGTTTACGTAAATAATACTTAAATTGCTTATATTTTTTTGCCAGAACCAGAATTAACGAAATAACGTAGGTACTAGCACCAACTTTGGGCAATTTACCTAAGATGGTTAAATCAACTTTTCATCTTCTAAGAAATATATTAAATTCGATTTATTTGGTGCATAATAAAATGTATATAATTGATAAAAATACATTCTTTTTTTCTTAAATACTTAAATAAATGTTAATCTTTTTTAATGAGTATGGAATATCATTTAACCCTAAGTTTCCTCAACCTACCCTGCGATTTGCGGGATATAGCGTTATAAAATAATAAATAAAAAGATAAGAATTTAAAGAGGCCGGTCGTGGCGCAGGGGCACAAAGTGTGACTGTAATATCGACTGGTTGTGGGTTCGATCCGATCCGATGTCGAGACAAAGGGCGGCGTTGAGTTCCGGAACTCAACGAGCAATACCTCCAGAACTCGGCGGAAAGGGAGAAAATTAGTGTCTTTACACTAGGTTCCTTCTGCCTACCCTGCTGTGTGCGGAATACAGCGTGAATCTGATTTGATTTAATTTTTATTTTATAAGAATTTTAAAAAATCTAACATTGTACATGGTCTTTATTTCTACAACCACAATCAATTGAGAAAAGATAAATTCTTAGCAACTAGTAACAATAATTAAGCATATATGTATGTATATGTCAACGTAAGATTGCACGCACTGTTAGATTATAATTTTTTTCGCGTCTTTGTTATCTATCCATACATTGTAAACTTTTTAATCGCTGGCCCGGATTCGTCGTTTTTACATCAAAACCGACCAATACGTGTGCCACATAGGCACACAAAATTAAACTTTATTTATTATGTGATATATACCATGTTGTATGGAGAATTATTTTTTTTAGGTATTCGAAAATTAAAATTAATAATCAAGACTATACACTGACTTTTGTATTTACGTATTAACGCCTACAGGTACACAGGTAGGTAGGTAGGTTTAAGTGTAGGTTCGGTTAGATTAGTAATTTAGTTTCGAATTTAACTTAACAAAATCTGCACTTAAAAATCACCTAATCTGTAGTTAGTACATAAATGACATTTTTTACTATTTATATTATGCCTACTGTAGTAGCTTTTGAAATCTATGGTGAATTTTTGCATTTGGCATCGTCGCCTTACACAGTCTTGGTAGATTACAATATCGAGGAATTGCATCGGGGATATTGTAATATAGCAAAGTTTATCGGACTTCTAAAAAAAAGAATGTATTCCAAAAATTTTTTTAAGAGAAGGAACTAATAAAAAAAATATACATATTTTGTATATAGTCAAATATCTTTATTTCTAAAACTAGGTGGGTACAGGTAGATTCTTAGCAACCAGCAACAATATCTGTTCAGTACTGAAGCACCAGTTCGCTATATCCTTGGACACTTTACACCAGTGCTCGCCGTGGTGGGGCTCGGCCGCTTTACATCGCGATTTGACATCTTCCTGCTGTTGTTCCGTGCCGTTCAGGAGTTCGAATTTGTAGAAGTACGCCCATGCATCGCCTAAATCGGGATCGATTTTTACCTATTAAATAAAGATAAACAGACGTAAAGTATTTTTTTATGGTTATAACATTTTTTTATTAATGTTTCTTTTGTGTGGCAATTAACGATGTTGATATCGAGAACTTAATGTTAAGAAGAATCTTAACATTAAGTTATCGAAAAAAGAAGAACCAAAAAGAGATTTTCTGTTTCCGTAAACATAAAATCTCTAGAATAACGGCAAAGTTGAAAATTATACATAGTCAAAGTATAACACGATTATAATTATTTATATAATAAATATGTATAGTATTAAGACATTGAATCAGTACTGAATAAACTTATACTGGATGCGTTAAAGTTTCATCTGAACGGTTAAAGCAACTCAGACCAGCTTGCTAACTGAATTGAATATATACAATATTTATTTCAGCTTAACGCTGTGTCCCTATAGCGGTAGTCTGAGAGGAACGCGCTCTCTGTAAAAATTTTAATAAAAATAAGTATTTATTATTAAGATAGGTATATATTATATATTTATTTAATATATTTTTTTACTTACCGTTCTATTAAACCATTCTCTACATTTATTCAATTTGCGCTCCGTCCAGAAAAGTTGTGACACAGCAAGTAAAACATGGGCGTCGTGCTCACATTTCTTCAATGCATCCACCTGTATAAAAATATATAAATAAATTAGTATTGGAAATGGCTATGGATTAAGGAAATACTGACGGTCCAACATCGTCATCTTATCATGGACTTTAACGTCACTCCGAAGAAGAAAGATAAAGAAGACGATGCAGATCGACTTCCTGCCAGAGGTTCCTACTACTCAAGCTTAAGGAATCAGTTCCTATACAATCCAGGATGTGATAGCCAATGGACTAACTACTGCGAAAACTGAAGATCGAGGAAAAGAGAGTAGAATGGATCAGAAGGCAAGATCCTGGCAACAAAGGCCGGGTAATATATAATCTCAAGTATACGCACGCTCTTGGTCTTCCTCTGCGGACGCGCCTCCATGGCGACGGCGGCGGCCCACAGGCGGCCGGCCGCGGGGCACTCCTGCAGCGCTTTGGCCAGCAGCGCGCCCGCCGCCTCCGCGCAGCCCGCGCGCGCCTCCAGACGCACGCTCTCCAGCCTGGACAAGCGCAACCCATTGGTATGTTACACTATTTAATTAATCTAATATATTGTCTACAAAACCAATTATTTGAATTACATTTTAAACCTTCAAAGAGAAATAGAAAAAAAGAAGAAAATTGTTGGAATGTCGTAGGTTTGAACCTTGGATATCTCACTAGGATTCTCTGTGCGTATACAGGGTGGAAGTGTAAGCACCACTTTAAATGAAACCACAGTTTTAACTACTCTGTAAAAGCTTAATATAAATCATAAAAAAAAAAAATTCCCAATAATGAAAAAGTTATTTTTTCAAACAAAATAAATAATAAAAATGTCGTTTTAAAATAAAACGCCATTTATAAGGACGACGCACGCACACATAAACCTATCAAAGGAACATCGCCGCACACGCCTCATTCCGAATTCGTATTGGCGATAAAGTTCAAAGTTGTTTAACCTTTAGTAGTATTTTTGTAGTAGTAAGGCCGGTCGTGGCGCAGCGGCACGAAGTGTGACTGCAAAACCGACTGGTTGTGGGTTCGATCTCCACTCGAGGAGATGAAATATTTACTTAAATTTATATTTCCATTTCTTCGCTCTGGTGTCGAGGTTAAGCGCGGCGTTGAGTTCTGCCACTCAACACGCAATGACTCCAGAATCCGGCAGAAAGTGGGGAACGGAGTGTCTTAACACTAGGTTCCCTCTGCCTACCCTGCTGTGTGCGGGATACAGCGTGAAGCTAATTTTAAGTGTTTACGTTAATGGGATCTATACGTAATTGCGTCACACGAAATACAGGTATGGATAAAAATCGTGAATTGAAAAAAAAATCCTACGTCCAAACTGTTGAGGCATCTTGATTAATTTCTGTAGGTATAGGTTTGAAATATTTTACCCTATATGCTGTTTCCGTAAAAGGAGCGCTGCCTCTTCCACCCTGTATATCCAATACACAATAACACCTTGATTAGTATTAACCTATACGGCGTTGGTCACATTATTTATATTTTTATTTAATACGTAGTTCATTGATAGAAGTTGATAATAATTCGTTGTGAGACAGTTTAAATAACATCGTCGGTGACGCCGACGTGAACAGCTTTGTAATTATAATTTACTAAAAAAAATACATGAAAATTATCACTTAAAGTATGTCTCTAACTATGTAGTAGATGGCAGTTCTCCAAAACGCACAAATTTCAATTTCCTTGTGATTACTCATTAATAGAAAAAATAAAAAAATCAGCTTCACGCTGTATCCCGCACACAGCAGGGTAGGCAGAGGGAACCTAGTGTTAAGACACTCCGTTCCCCACTTTCTGCCGAATTCTGGAGGCATTGCGTGTTGAGTGGCAGAACTCAACGCCCCGCTTAACCTCGACACCAGAGCGAAGAAATGGAAATATAAATTTAAGTAAATATTTCATCTCCTCGAGTGGGGATCGAACCCACAACCAGTCGGTTTTACAGTCACATCTCGTGCCGCTGCGCCACGACTGGCCTCATTAATAGTAAATAATTTTAATAAGATGAATATCATATTAAATACTTAACTAAATAATAAACAACTCTAGACAAGTTTGATGATTTAGTATATACAAAAATATATTTTAAGAATAACCTTCAAAAAATTGAATATTTTACGTGGAAATTTGGTGTGTTCTTAGCTAATTTCTTTTCAAAAATATTCGTAATTAAACTATAATAATTTTATTTGCTATTTTTAATGAAATAAGTACATACTTAAAGGTTTTAATAATAAAACCTGCTTATAATTTAGGTGTAACTACACAAAAATCGATCGCAAAAAAAGTTTATAAAAATAAGGTCATTGATCGAGCGAGCTTTTGTTTTAAATATTGCCACGAAAATACGTTATCTAACGTACTGTTTATTTTGGCTTATAATAATGTTAGCATGCAGAGCTTTAATTTCCGACGGTGCAAATGCCGCCACGGATGCTTTAACAATTTATAAATAAGTCTTAAATTGGATTCTCCTAATTTTAGCACATGAATCGTCATTGATATCTTTATTTATTACTTATAGATTAAAAATGTTTCGGCAATCGTTAATATATACTTATATTGACATTTTGAACAAATCTGTAACCAGCAAATTTCATGTACTTTGAATGAGTTTTTCATCAAATTCCAACGTGTTTTATGTAAAAACATTGGTTGCGACGTCATTGCTAGTAAAATAGTAAAAGATGGCAATGACGCTGGAAGAAAAGTAGCTGAAGACAATGATTATTAGCTTTTAGAGTAGACGAATGGGTCTGATTTCAGGCTGTAGTCCTGAATCTTATACATATTTCTAATAGTACTAGTACTCACTGATGGGTCGTGTGAAGAATTTTTAATGTTTAAACCAGCTAAGACTAAAAATTTACGTAATACCTAAATTTTGTTCGTGAATTTTTCTCGGATTTTATTCTTCTAAATCTTCTTGCTATATCACTTCCATGGCATTTAATTTCAGTGTAATGGAAACGTTATAAATAATATTACTATTTTTAGCATATAGAACAGTACAAAAATAAGCTACTTCAACTTAAATTTTATATTTAGTTAATAAAATATATCTAAAATTTAACGATTTCTATTGATATTCTTTAGTTGTTTTTATTTATTATATTTTTTTCATTATTCTTTATTTTTTACATCTCACTTTATCCCTAGCGGGGTAGTCAGAGAGAACGGAGCGCCAACAGCTCTACTCTCTGTATGTTTTACTTTATCAACTGTTACCACTCGTCAATCTCTTTATAAATGCCATGTTTTTTCGTGACCTCTGTATATATCTTTTCTCCCGAGCGAGGGTTTGGGATTTATTCGACCCGATATTATGGTTAGGTTTATCCGCTCTTTACCCAGACGCAGCTGACTTCGATGCATGCCCATTCTTGACATCGAAGATTACTCCAATACCGATGCTTCCCCTTTTTTGAACTATGTATTTTAAATCTTAGTTACTATCTAGTTTTTATAGGTCTACACACTGCAGAGGTAAATTACGTTTCACTGGTCTTAAGAATTGGATTTACTTTCTTGTTAGACTTAAATATATTTTTAATGGAAGCTTTTCTTTTAAAATGCTCTTAAAATGTTGCAATCAAAATTCAACATTGCAAGAAAAATCACGTAAAAAGCTTGAGGACTGATGGCATGTATGAAAAGTTGATGATAGTGGTGACAAGGTATATAGGAACCGTAGCGTTTGGGGTTCCGTTCTCTCTGATTTTCCCACTAGTATTACAGCGTGAAGCTAAATAAGTAAGTATTTAATTTCAATTCTGTTGTAAAGAATCATCGTTGGTACCACAGCATCATTTTTCTCATGCTTATCATTATTCTACACTAATCGTCATTGTCCGATTTAACACATTTTTTAAAAATTCCATTTATAAAATAAATAGGGGTTGTTCATAGATGCCACTTCAATAAACCTGCATTATAATGTCCAAGCTTACATCTCACAGCAAAATTACGGCTTTACACGCTGGTTTTAAAAAAGACATAATTTTTGGTTAAAAATAACAATTTTAGGAGAACTGCCATAGAGCTGAATCCATAACACTGTACAATCTACCTTTTCTAAGAATTGACTGAGCTTTTAAGGTATTTTTTCCTGACTACTGTAAAAAACATTCTATGGAAATAAGAAACCTTCAAAATATAAGTAGCATAATATGCAATACTTTTTTATCAGCTTCACGCTCTATCCCGCAGACACTCCGTTCCCCACTTGCTGCCGAATTCTGGAGGCATTGCTTGATAAGTGGCAGAACTCAACGCCGCACTTTGCCTCGACTCCAGAGTGAAGAAATAAAAATATAAATTTAAGTAAATATTCCATCTCCTCGAGTAGGGATCGACCCCACAACCTACCGATTTTACAGTCACACTTTGTGCCCCTGCGCCACAACTGGCCTCAAACTACTAGGTACTATGCAAATAACATAATTAACTTAAAAGAAAATAATATTACATGCTTGCTGTTGTCTTGATTCACATCAAATTTGGACAAATTTTAATGTTTTCATTTTTGTACTAGTAAAGGTTGACCCCTTAGTAATAAATTACTTTAAATTCCACTATCCATTCGGACAAAGCCATGGTTAAAAACCTAAACAATAAAAGTAATCAATAAAACTCATACCACAGTTCGGGGTTCTTCGGGTTTCTAAGTCTCGCCTTTTCTAATACAGATCTCGCTTTGGTGACATGTTTCAGTTTCTCTTCCAGCCTTGAGAGTAGAATCCACATCGGCACGCAGGTCGCACATTTTTTTAGCTATGATTATAAAAATAATTAATTAATTTATTTTAATGTTATTATTCATGCGATATAAATTCATTTATAATATTTGTTAGGGGAAGACCTCGGTTGACCTTCGAAAACACAGTATCAAAGATACTGGAGGAAGGTCACGTAAAAAGCATGAGGACCCCCCGAAGGGCATGTATGAAGAGGTTGATGACAGTGGACGAGGCGAAAGAGGTATGTAGAGACCGTAGCGTTTGGCGCTCCGTTCTCTCTGACTACTCCGCAAGGGATAAAGCGTGAAGCTAAGTAAGTAAGTAAGTATAATATTTGTTTATATAAGTTGATATGTTTTTACATTTTTAAAGTGTTATTCCACACTTAGGAAAGAAAAATACTTATTTAGAACGTAAAAAATTTGAACGGAGAAACGTATAAAAATTTGTACGCAGCCTCAGACTCAAACCCGCGCCTCCTGGAAACCAACCAGGTCGGTTCATGGTCGGTTTCCAGGAGGCGCGGGTTTTTAAATAAGAAGTTAATATATATTGGAAACAATGTATCAATACAATAAAAAAAAACACCATGTTATTGTGTTATGACTTAAATCAGTAATGAAAATTTGTGTTTTTGTTTATTTAATTAATACCTTATATTAAAATACAAATAAAACAAAATAGTATCAGAAACTAAGCAAAATCCAGGAAATCCGACGTGAGAAACTGTGAGTCAAAATAGGGTTTCAATTGATTGATTAACCGATTGACGAACTGATCGGTCAACTGACAAAAATATTTAAACAAATCAAAGGCTAACAAATAGGTTATAAATCGTTGAAAGATTTTCTTACAATGATTGCGATTGATACACAGGAATTTTCAAGCAAACTGGACAACAAGAAAAGTGTGGATGGTATTTTTTATTTAAAATCTGGAAACCAATCGTGGCGCAGGAACACTGTAACTGTAACTACGACAAGTTGTAGATTCAATCGCTAGTCGAGGAAATAAAATATTAATATTTTAATTTTCTTCGCTATCATATCGAGGCTAAGCGCGGCGTTGAGTACCGACCGACCTATACCCTTTTTTGTCCATACCATATTTTTATTAAAAATTTTAAAAAAATTAAATGGTATAGCTCTTTGTAGATGATATACTTTATACATATTATAAATATATACTCACGCCTTGAGAATAAGTATTGTACGCGTCATCGTCTTTCCCCATCTGTTCCTCGATCTCCCCCTTCATCATGTGCAGCTTAGCGTAGTCTCCAAACACTTTTATCGCTTCCTCTAATAAATTTAACGCGACGTCCATGTTGTTTAACGCCCATTCTAGTTTTGCTGATTTTATCATCACCTGGTTACATGTAAAAGTTTAATTAGTTGAGAAGAATGCAATGGATTTAAATGATATTTTGGATATTGAGTTATATAGTTTAATTCATATTATTGAATATATATTACATGTTTAAAGTATTATTAAACTTTATATGAATAAATAAATAAATAAAAATAAGAAAATAAAAAAGGCCGATTTTCTTATTCGGTACTCTTAATATTGTACTCTTATTTAAGACTTATAATTAGAACATAATCTTGTAAGTTGTTATAGTACAAATTTGTACAAATAACCTGTTTATTTGTACAAACACTAAACATAATAAAAACAAAAAAATACAGAAAAGGGTACCGATGACAAAGTCCGTGGAACATTACAAAAAAAACCGGACAAACCCGAGTCGGGTTCCTCACCGTGGGTTCTGTACAAAAATTGGAGGGCTCAAGATTTTGCTGAAATTCTAGTTTAGCTTAGCCAGATCCCTTTCATCTGATACCTCATTTGAAGTAGCGGCTTTAATATCAATTTTTGCTCCCTTTTAAGGCTATTATTTTTTAAGATTTAATCACAAATGTATATTTTTCAGATTTTTCCCTAAACTAGTACTACCTGTAGATGCTAGCTGCCAAATTTAATAATTCTAGATCAATCGGAAGTCCCCTATTATTTTGATTCTCTTTATTGTATCGAAATACGTATTTTTTTGCGATATAAATGGCCATAACCTTTTTATAAGTAAATATAGAAATACGATATTTTCAGGATATCACGAGACCGTCGATCTGAGTATATGGTTTGAATTTCAACTCGATATCTCCAAAAGTTCCTGAGATAAAGTTTCTTGACAAACAGACAGACAATCGACAGATAAACGGACATCATGGTGATTTTATAAGGGTTCCTTTTTTCCTTAAAAGGTACGGAACCCTAAAAATATAATCCAATCCATCCATATCACATCATCCATCCAAATCACATCATAATCTAATTTCTACTGTGTAATTTTTTTTTATTATGACAGGACCACTCAACATTATGCATTAAATATATTTCAACCAGTATAATATATAAGTAATTTCATAAAAAATGGCCTTTACCCGTGGTGTGGGAGCGGATGCTCTCGCTTTAGACAGCAACCGTCTCGCTCTATCATATTCTTTGTTCTCACTTTCAAGTTTAACTGCCGCTAACCAAATCTCTTCTGAATTGGGATTAGCTTGAAACGCTAGTGAAAGAATACCTCTGGCTGCTGGGACGTCACCTAAAACATTGGAAATCGATATTTTAATTAAGAATGGAATCTGGCAGCAAAATCGAGTCTACTAATAAAATACAATAAATCTAATTTAGATTATTTGTCTTTTTGTAACTTTAACAGTTAAATAGATAACCAGACATTGAAACTATTAAAAAAAATCAGCTTCACGCTGTATCCCGCACACAGCAGAGTAGGCAGAGAGAACCTAGTCCTAAGACACTCCATTCCCCACTTACCGCTTAATTTTCCAGGCCAATCGTGGCGCAAGGGCACAAACTGTGATCGCTATACGCTATGTAAACGCATCTGGTTGTGGGTTCGATCCCCAATCGAGGAAATTAAATATTTATTTAAATTTATATTTCCACTTCTTCGCTCTGGTGTCGAGGCAAAGCGCGGCGTAGAGTTCCGCTACTCAATACGTAATGCCTCCGGAAAAAAAATTATACTATAATTAATGATAATTTAATAAAACTTTTAAAAAATCCTTTTCATAAAAAAATATTATTTTAAATAACAAACGGTACAGATACTCGATTAATCAAATCGTTATACAACGATTTTACTAATATCAATTCAAAAACCAAAAAACCGAAAAACCAAAAAAACTCCAACCAACTCACCAGCCAACCACTTAGACTTAGCGCCCATCAACCACAGCACCTCGCTCTTGGGACAATGCGCGACCGCTCTTTGCAACAGTGCCTCTAAACTGGCCCTGGTGCCGTGTTGCTTCTCTAAATACGCCGCTCGGAGCCATATCGATTTCTTCGAAGGGAACACTGACAGGGCGTAGCCGTATACTGCGCGTGCGCATTCGTACGCGCCTTCGTTTGCACACTGGTGGTAAAGTTAAAGTCAAAATATTTTAATCAAAATAAGACGTTATGCAAGCTTAATTCTTTAAATGTCAAATAATTTACCACCGGTTCCTTAAAGTTACTTTCTCAGATCTGAGAAGAAGCGACGCAAGAAACAAGGCGGGACTTTTTTAATAATTATAAAATAAATGCTATGTAATTATTAGAAATATATATATTATTTAGGTTCACGCTGTATTTCACATATATCAAGGTAGACAAAGAGAACCTAGAGTTAAGACACTCCATATAACACACGCCGCCCATTTTCGAGATATTGGATATTGAGTGGCGGAAATTACTCCTGGGCATTGTCTTGTTACCAGAGCGAGGAAATAAAAATAATTCATTCTCTCGATTGACTTTACTATTAAAAAACGTTTTTTTATATATTATTATATAAAAGTTTAAACATTTATATGTATATATAAAAGTCAATAATAGATAGTAATAAACAAAAGTTAGCCTAATAATAACATTAATAGCGTTTTTTTTTAATTACATTGATTTAAAATAATTTGAAAGTCTACAAAACAGAATCATTATTTGGTAAATAATTAATAGTCAACAATAAAAAGTATGATTATTTATCAGCTTCACGCTCTATCCCGCATGCAGCAGGATAGGCAGAGGGAACGGAGTGTCTGAACACTCCGTTCCCCACTTTCTGCCGAATTCTGGAGGCATTGCGTGTTGAGTGGTAGAACTCAACGCCGCAACCTCGACACCAGAGCGAAGAAATGGAAATATAAATTTAAGTAAATATTTCATCTCCTCGAGTGGGGATCGAACCCACAACCAGTCGGTTTTACAGTCACACCTCGTGCCGCTGCGCCACGACTGGCCTCATGATTATTGATTAATTTAAAATATTCCTAAGCTTAATAAACATAATTTTATAAAAAATATAGACCGTAGCGTTTGGCGCTCCGCTCTCTCTGACTACCCCGCAAGGGATAAAGCGTGAAGCTAAGTTAAGTTAAGTTATAAAAAATATAAAATATTAAATAAAATTCCGTCACTTACCGCCTCAGCGTCTTCCATCCACGTGTGCTTCTGATCCTCTGGTTCTATGCCGTGACCGATCACAGAACGAATAATTGCCTTAAAAACGAAAAACAAACATCTATTAATAGAGATTTTTTGTTTTCAGATTTTATTATTAAAATAGCAAAAGTAAAATAAAAACTCAAAATTATACATATAAATAACACTAGTAGAAAGTTTCAATAAATAAAATCATCAATAATCAAAGCAGTATATCATGCTTACGCATATTTGCTATAAGTTAAAAAACATATCTCGAGTGCGTAAAAAATTTTTAAAAATTAAAGTAAAAGACAAAAAAAGCAAGTTATGGTCCAGAATAAATAAATAAAATACTTGGTTTATCTAGAGGTTATTAAGCCAAAACTGATTTCCGAGTCATATTTCGATGATTCTAAACGTGTTTGGAAAAGTCTATAATTTTTTGTTATATAAGCAATTATTTTAAAGTTAAATAGAAAATAATAATATCTTATAAGAAAATAACAATAACATATTTACCTGACAAGTATGAACGGCCCCAGATTTCTCAGCCTCCATGGCCTCTTTGAACCAGTGCTCGCGGTTTATCTCGACGCCGTTAGCGCTGAGCGACGTTATAGCACGATCTATAATTTTTTCTACCATGTGTGTGTTACCTGTTGAAACAATTAACATGAATTTAAATAAAGTAATAATCTTATAAATATATATTATTTATTCGCAAATTTTGTAACATTTATATCAAAAAATATTTGTCTAAAAAAATAACAAAAATCTTATATACAAGGGGACACCCGGGTTTGAACCGGGGACCTCTCGATCTGCAGTCGAATGCTCTACCACTGAGCTATATCCCCCATATGGGCAATATTTAAAATATCTATCATAATTTTTCTAAAGTAGATTTTTTAGTAAGACCTACATAATATTATATATGATTCAATAACAATTTAATATTAAAACTAAAATGGAAACTATACATAAACGTGATGAATACGAGTGCTATCCTATCTCCACTTAGCGAAATAATTATATTTAATTAGTTTTCTCGAAGTCCACCTTAAAACGCAGTGTCGCAAAAAATTGTGCAGGAAATAGGGAAGTGAATATCTTAACACTAGGTTCCCGGTTACACTGCTATGAAAGAATAAGCGTGAAACTGCTCTTTTTTATAGCATGATGGCTTCATTATATATAAATACAAATTACAATTTCCATTTACTAGAGTACTTACTCTAAGTTTAGCCATATACAGTAAACAGAAAAAATATTTCATGTAACGAAATAATGTACTATAATGTAACAAATCCTTACCATGAGCCTCTTCAAGCTTAGCAGCTGTAACCCAAATCTGTCTGTCCGTGGGTATATTTTCTCTGGCCTTATTCAGTACTTTTCTTGCATTGTCATACGTTTCCAATCTAGCCAGAGCTAACCACAGTTCCACACTGGTGGGACAACACTCTACCGCTCTTGATAGAAGTATGCGAGCATCTTCTGGATTCTCCAATTCGACTGCTGCTTTCCATAGGCGGACTGAATTGGGTATATGTTCTAATGCCTTACGGTATACACGACGTTTGGCCTGAAATAGAATTATGGAAAATTATAATTTGAAAAAAATATGTTAAAATAATCACTATAACTCAACTACTAAAATGATTA
This sequence comes from Heliconius erato x Heliconius himera, assembly GCA_013421005.1. Taxonomy (NCBI): domain Eukaryota; kingdom Metazoa; phylum Arthropoda; class Insecta; order Lepidoptera; family Nymphalidae; genus Heliconius; species Heliconius erato x Heliconius himera. Next base: position 12,269 of record JAATLQ010033222.1, on the reverse strand, counting down.
TAATCTTTTGAATTTACTAAATATACATGCATATAATATATTCAGAAAAACATAAAAGAAGTTTTAATGTTTTTCTGAATATTATCGACCTAAGCAAACAAAAAATTCAACATTTACGTGAATGATAATTTATTTTTTTATAAAATGCATTGAATATTTGTTGATGGTGGGTTCAATTACCACTTAGAGGAATATATATTAGGTAACACGTCAAAGCGCGGCGTTGAGTTCCGCCTGTCACCATAATACCTCAAAATTTCTGCTGAAGTGGAGGATTGGATTCTTTTAATGTAAATAGAGTGTTTTAACACTAGTTTCCTATGTTCCTGCTGCTTACCCTTCTATGTGCAGAATGTATTGTGCAGTTAAAAAAAAATTGGCGTTTCTCATAATTTGGTTGCTTACCAAACATAAGTTAATAGTCAGTTTTATGATACTGTTCCACAATAGCCTCGATATTTAATATTAATATAATAGGAACTACAAACAAAAATACATTATATCACTGCCCTACCTTAGTCTCCTGTTCCAAATCAGCAGCCTTGACCCATATTCTGACACTATGAGGCAAGTTCCTTGCAGCGTGTGCTATAACTGCTCTTGCTGTATCTGGCGGTTGGAGACGTGCTGCTTCAAGCCATAACTCTTCACTACTTGGGTTTACTTCACAACCCTTCATTATTAGGTTACGAGCTGATTGGACTTTACCTGTAATTGAAATGAAGTTATATATATATTATTGCTATGTATAGTACTGTCGATGTGTCGTGACTACTCTAAAGTTAGCTACGCAAATTTGATTTTATAATTTTTTCATACTTATGATTTTAGCCTCAAATGTACAATGCGAAAATTCAAAAGGCCTAAGTAATATACGTCTAATTCTCCCTGCGTACTTAGCAGTTACCCAGGGTAGGGTAGTAGGAAAAAATCTGATGTTTAGACACGTTTTCGGATTTTCGGCCGAATTTAAAACATAGCTATACTTAACACCATGCATTGTCTTTTCAGGGTGGGAAAAAAAGTAATAATTATTTTCTTAAATACTTCATTTCCCACTTTTTGCTAGAATTCTAATATTTTCGAATTCATTTTGAGAGCCAAAATTCATCACAAGGTTATTTCTTACTAAAATACCAGTAATTTTTGATATTGAAATGACTTCACAATGTATCCCACATATGAAGGTAAACAGAGACCTAGTGTTAAAACAATTTGTTCTCCACTTTTTGCCCAATTTTTCCATTGTCTTATAACTAAAGTGAGAAATGAAAATAATTTGTTGCCTCAAAAAATGTTATAATGCCAAGATAAAAGACATATACCTGTGACCTCCTCCAAGCGAGCACTAGCAATCCAAGCAGGTGGATGATTCGGATTAGTTTCACGCACAGATTTCAATAACAACCTGGCCTTTTTTATATCATTTATATCACCACCATATGTTGGTATCATTGATTGTAGATCAGTTAGGTAACCTTTAGGATCCACAACTGTCTGGCCAGTTACCGAATCTGATACTTGTGACAGTTTTACTGTCATTAGTGTGTTTCTTGCTTGACCTATCTTCCTGAGATCCAGATCACCTGTAAATGGTATAATTGAAATTATTTTTTTTAGCTTAACACTGTATTAAACATATGGCAGGGTAGGCAGAAGAACCTATAAGTAAAATCAAAATTGTATCAGCTTCACACTGTATCCCACACACAGCAGGATACAGAAGGAACCTAGTGTTACGACACTCCGTTCCCCACTTTCTACCGACTTCTGGAGACATTGCATGTTGAGTGGCAGAACTTAATGCCGCACTTAGCCTCGACACCAAAACGAAGAAATGGAAATATAAATATAAGTAAATATTTCATCTCCTTGAGTGGGGATCGAACCCACAACCAGTCGGTTTTACAGTCACACTTCTTGCCACTGCGCCAAGACTGGCCTCATCAACATTTGTAGTGTATACTTATCAACATTGATATAGATTAACCATTGTAATTTATATTTACATACATAATTTCAAAACTCAAAAACAGACCTGAAGGTGTCAACATTCCAGGTGTCATCACACCAGGCATCATAGATGCTAAGCCAGAACTAGGATCAATAGTAGATGATGATTCACCACCCAGGTTCCTCGATAAAACACTATCAGGTAAGGGTGTAAACTTCTCGGCTCTTGGATTTCTTTGTTTTCTGTTCCTCGCATCTCCTACTTCAGGGATTGCCGCCCATTCATCTTCAGATACTAGTTTGAGTTCTCTTTTTAAATCTGAGAATTGCTGTTGTATTTTTGGTCTGTAAATAGATTATAATATTTTAGTTATAAAAATGTAAAGTGCAGCTCTTTTTTTAAATAAAAAATGTTTACCAATAAATGATGTTTACCCTAAACATAACCTAGCCTTAAGTATGGGAAAATAAATGAAATTTCTCCAAATATGGACCAAGCCCACAATTACCACACCAATTTGTCAATGATCACATCAATTTGAGGTCAGATGATGTCTCACTGTGCCATTCGAACTTTAAATGTAGAATTAAACTAAAATATCAAATTTTACATTATAATTACATAATTATCCTTTTGTAGTAACTTAAATTGATTTTTTATAATCAGTCCCTTTCAATTTTTATTTCTTTTTGTACATGTTTCGTTTATTTAATGTGTAAAATAATTACATACATGGTTATTTAGTGTATATTATTGCATGTGGTATTCACCTTAAAAGGTAATGCATTTAAATGTAAGAATATAGATTTAAGAAAACTACTGTATGATTTGTTTAATGTAATTACCTCTGGTGGATCTAAACAAATAAATAAATAACCTTAACATATAAATTTAAGTAAAAACTTTAAATATGTATTATAATAAAGAAATTACCTTTCTTGACGATATCTTTCTAAATCCTCTTTAAGACGCTTTTCTCTATATTCTTTTCTTTTCTCATCCATTCTTTTGTCAATTGATTCGTAAATAGCATCAGCTTCAGCATCATCTTTGTCATAAGGATCCTACAACATATATTTTTATTATTACTACAAATATACTTAATAAATAACATAATAACAAAATAAAAATAACAGATAGCAAACCTTTGAAAATAACGAACCACTGTATCCAGAAAATTCGTCATAGTTGGAATCATTAAGGTCTTCATCATCATCTTCTTCTTCGGTTTTTTTACGTTTAGCTGCTGGTGGAGCATGTCGATCGTCACTATAATGTAAAATATTACATTCAAATTATTCTATGTTTAATAATAAATTAATAAGAACAAATAATCATCAATGAATCATGAAATATTTAAGGTCAATGAATGTTTCTCTTGATATATAATGATACTTACGATACATCATTAGCATCTCTGGCAGGACCAATATCAGATCGAGTGGTGAATCCAGTTGCACTGAAAGAAACAAGTTACTAAAATTATACCTTTTAACAGTTTAAAGTGGCTCTAAAACTATTGCAACACAATAAAGCAAATAAACGTACCCTCTACCAACACCAGCTACATAACCTAATGGTGCCGGGATTCCTAAGAAATGTTTTTTATTTTTGTTGACAAAAGCTTGGGGTGGAACTGACATCTTGTTTTTAGTTTATTTACATCGAATTAGAAACCTAAGCGACTCTTGTTTTGCTATATTGAAGCACAACAAACTTGTAGCGATATTGACACTTTGTATTGACAATTGGCGTTGACATTTCTGAGCTCGACCATTTACAAATTACTTACAGATAACAAATTTCTTCTAAATCTAATGTAGAATTTATTCGACACAAGTTTGCCGTAATGAAAGAACTGAACTGAACACTAGTCCATAATAATAATGTTACGGTTAGGTTATACCACGTCTAGCCAATATTTTTAGCATTGTGAGACGATCTACAGAGTCAAATTCCGTCTGTATAGACTGAATTAGACTGTATATCGATAAATACGTAAATTGCTGACGACTCATCCGCATTAGTCTATAATAAAACAGTATATCACGTGTAAGTGTGAAGGTCGAGGCTTTTTGAATGTCAAGAATCTCCCTCCAGAACTAAAAGGTCATATTTTTTTTTCAAGATTGACGTGAATCTTGGACAAGGATGTGGTAGCAGTTGACAGAGGCCTTATTCCTCTTTCCTTTGGCAAAGAAGAATAAGAGAACTGTAATAAATGTAGGCCTGTAGTACGTATTATTTCTGATCGTATGGCTATGAGAAACAGCAAAGAGCTGCGTGGTAGATTCGACCTCATTCAGCTAGGGGTTTTCTTCGGAGAAAGTTTTTGTCTACGTAATTAGGGAGGAATTTATCAAAACAAGGAACTCTGAGAGATATAATCTGAAATATAGCATTATCAATATCTGTGTCATCAACCCGGGGACTCTCTCAGACATATTAGCTTTGATTGATCTCATCTTGTTAATTTTGACTATTTGCATATAAATAATCAAGTAGTTAAGATAATACACCACCAGCTTGATCTTCGATATGTCATTGTTTAATATAGATACAATTCCACGTCTGTATTTGAAAATACTAGTGTTTTGTTCAACTGGGATCGGTCAACTGACAGGTATTCTGTTGGCAATAGACTAAATATAATGCTTGATTGTTGACGATGATATCCCACATGATGTTAACCTCGTGAAACTTTGATCAATTATACCCTATTATTATTATTAAGGTATAATTAATCGAAGTCGTGAAAACAAAAAAAAAATATTTGTGCCTAGTTCATGATTTAAGTGCCACGTGGAATGTAAATGCGTAATCATTGTGTTGATAGTGGTTTCATTTAATAATTTAATAGCCAAAAACCTCAACTAACATTTTAATAGTTTATTACTTAGATGTTGGGTCAAAATCAAGAACCGGGGAAAGAAGTGTTATTTAAGATGGCGCCTATTGTGAGGAGCTTCCTTACTTTAGAGCTGGACCATGAACAGACTCTGGACTTTTGTCATATCGTCGAGAGTGTTTTCTTTTTCATTATTAATTGTATTTTTTATTAATTTATATTTAAAAATGTAACATTACTTCCTCTTTAAAGTAACAGCATATGTGTACTTTGGTATGGTATGGTTCTTTGATTATGGTGTTATATTGTACGTTATTAAAAATATTTTATGTCGTTTGAAGTTCGTTCATTTATGCTCCGGAAAGTTGTTTATTTTAATTTAATAAACGCTGTGTTCAGTGATAAAAGACTGATTTTATTATTCTGATGATCCAAGGAGTAAGAGGTGTAAAGGGTACTTACACTTTAACGTGACTAAAAATAATTAAAAATGGCAAGGTGATTTCATTGTTTTTTATTAGACAAACATATTGAAATTTACGAGTGAAAGTTACTACCTCATCAAGAAAATTAATTATATATTAGATAAGCTTTGACTTTTATAACATGTAATTTGGACGTATACTTTTCGAGAAAATGTAAAGTTAAAATAATTTAACGCTCTGTTTACGACCGAAGGTCTAGGCTCAAGTTTAACGGGGGGTGTACTGGTCGATGGTGACATTCCATCAAGCAACCACATAGTGCTTGCACTTTGTCTTCAATATTCTTCAATCAATTATGAAAAATGATAGAATTTATAAATGATATAATCAATCTGTTGGCAAATTCAGCTTAATAAAAGAATTGTAGCTGGTATGCCGCTGAAGTGCCATTGCGTGATGAATGGCAAACGAAACGCTGCGCTCGTTAACAGAACGTGGTTATGAAAATATTAATCAGCTTCACGCTGTATTGTTTCTATCAACCCCATTTTACGGAACTTTTTTTTTCTTAGGACTGGACTTAAAGATATAGATACAGATTTGGACCTGTATCTATCCTACATTCCAAAATTAATACAGTACCCTATCTACCGTAAATCCTAAAATTATAAGCAGCAAGGTCTTTAAAATATAGTTTTTAATCTGTGTGATATGTTGACAACTGAAAATGTTGCTTAGCAACGGCTAGTTAGTGACAATATTAAACAACATTTTCAAATGAAAATATTTAATAATTATTTAGTTCTGTTTCATTGTGTTTATTACAGCTATGGCTGAATTTGTTGTAAGTCAATCAAATAAAGAACTGCCTTCTAATGATAATAGTACCAAAGAATTTTTATTCCATGAAAATAATTGCATGGCTTATAAAGACAGTGATGAAGAAATTAAATTGATATTTAATGAAATTAAGAAATTGTCTGATGCTAAGAATAACGATACAGAAATCGGAGAAGATGTTGATGATGTCGAATTAATATTAAAAAGAGCAGAAGATATTGCCCAAGAGACTGAAAATTTATTGAAAAGCAGCCCTGTAGTTGCGGCTGTGAAAAGTGGTCGACAAAATATTGTAACAGGAAATATACCACAAATAAAAGTTACGCAAGCCAGTGATAATGTTGTCAATGGGGAATACAATACTAACATTACAGCAAAGGTAAGTTCTTATTTACATCTGTATTCAGCAAAGAGCAGAGGCCACTGTCCTCCAAGTTTGGAGACATCCGATGAATATTTGGAGACTTAATACCATATTTTGTATTGTTACCAGAAAAAAGTAAATGAAAATAATTTATTCCTACCAACAGGAATCAACCCCACAATCTTCGTATTTACAGCCAGACATTCTGTCACAGCACCACAAAAGGTAAATAAAACACAATAACTATTTTAATTTTAAATTTAATTATATAACTTTTTTAAAATATTTTGATAATGCATGATATCACAACCTATGTTCAAAATAAATAATTACATAAAGTAAATTACACTTTAGCTACTTGAGCAGCAAGTATTCTTAGTCCAGCTATTGATTCTCTGCCAACTGGTTCAATATATGATGTGGGTAAAACAAAACCATAGCGACCGGTGTCACTCAGTTCAATAGTGTATGCATATTTAATTCCTTGAGCTTTTGCCCAGTCATCAGAACCTCCTGAGGCTGGGTATAAAAGTCCACTTGAAGAACCAACTGAATATTTTGAACCACCTGTCTTTTCTATGGCCTGTAAAGAAAAATAAAATATATTTTCAAAATTAAAATTAAAATTTAAATATGGGATGGGATTCAAGCCTACATTTTTTGGAAACTATTGGAGAGGAGATTTAGTACTTAAGTCATCAATCTTTTTTTAAAAAAAATTGCATGAAATTGCAATCTAGAGTATGGCACAGTCTCTGACTCTAAATGTAGTGGTTGTGGGTTCAATCCTAACTTAGAGAAATTATTTAATTCACTGCCCCATTCTGGCAATATGAAGCACAAGTTGTGCTGACTTTTACCACTCAACATGCAATGTGTTGAATTCTGACAGAATGCAGAAAACAATGTATTTGCACTTGATACATTCTATTTACTCTGTTATATGCATGCTGCAGTGTGTAGATTGAAAAACGTCAATTAGGTTAATATGTTTAACTTACTGAGGCAATATTTTTTCCAAGGATATCCAAATCCTTTTGATCAGGTAGCACAACATTGTCATAGCCCCAAGGGTACAATAAATACTGCCCATAGCTGTGGTAAGTTAGATACGCTGTGAAGTTAGCTGCACTGTTTTTGATGAATTCCTGCAAAAAATGTTATAATGTTACTATTAAAGTATTCAGTTTATTTGGTTTTTGTCAACTATTTAAAATTTTTGCATAAAATTTACTAATATACCTATCTATGCACATTTTAAAGTTTACATTAAAGAAAAAATGCACATTACTAAAATAAACTTAATGTATAAGTATAAAGAGTAAAAATTATTATCCCAATTGATATTATTTCTGTTTTGATAATTGTACAGTATTTTTAAATTTCGAAGTTACTTTTCTCAAGAGTTATTGTTATTGTGAAAAATAACAAGCAGACAAAATAATACAAAACAATCTACATATTTATCTAAGTATCAATTATCAAATATAGTACATATACTATTTAACAGCCTTTTAAAATTTAAAATGCAATTATGTAAATAATCACATTTTAAAATATTTATAGTGGTTTTTTTTTTATCTAATTACCTTCATAATAATGGATAATGATAAATGCATGTACTTATAAAGAAGTGAGCGGTACTTATAGTTTGAAGTTTTAGATACAAGCTTAACTTACAGAGACAGCTTTTGATTCTGGTTCAGAAAATGCTCTAGCTCCTCTATATGTTTCGCTGCAAGGATCGCTTGATGCTCCTTTACCGCCCCAACGATATCTAAAATATATATAATAATAATCATAAAAAAAGTTTTTTTAAAATTATACGCTGTTTCCTACACATAGCAGGGTAGGCAGAGAGATAAACTTAAACTAATATTTTTTTGGGTAACTAATAATAGTAAGTAACTACTAACTTAATACTTATAAAGTTACATACTCCCTAATTCTGCTACTATGAACTTATTAGTATGTAAGCTATCAAAATAGCAATATGATATATGTAATAGTAATATGGTATATGGTAATACTAATGTATTTTAAACTAGTGGGTACTACCGGGTGGGTATTTTAAACTAGTGGGTACTCACCCGAAATTCCTATTGAGATCAGCGCCAGTACACTGTCTAGAGCCGGAAGACGGCCTTCGGTTTTTTCTCCACAATCGATCTTTTACGTGTGTGTATTCGTAACCATCTGGATTTACAACTGGCAGGAAATACCTAAAAGTAACAAAAAATATATGAAAATCATTACTTGGACGAAATATATTAGTAGGTACTAATATATTTCGTCCAAGGTAAGGTAGGTAGGTATTAGTAGGTACTACCTACCTGGTAGGTATATTAGGTAGGTAGTGTAATATTTAGAATAACAACTAAAAGTATGCTTAGATATGTTTTTAAATGAAGTTTGAATCAAAGCTATTTCTTGGAAAGGTCGTAAATTTCTGACATTTAATACGTAAGACTTTAAAGAGAGAATTTAAGACAGACTTTAATAGAGATTTTAAATGGAGAACGAAAAATAAAAAAAAAATCTATCAACCAGGACGTACCAGTCAATATTTTTAATGTCATCAGATTCCTCCTGAAAATTCTCCGCAATTTGATTGATGAAATAAGTGACAGTAGCAGGGCTTATCCATTCCCGGGCGTGAATGCCTCCATCAATAAATACTGCTTTATTTGTACGTTTACCATTAGAAATTCGAAGAACCTATAAATTATATTTTTATTAGTTTCCTTTTTTTTAATTTTAGACATTATAATTTTTTTGTGTTTGACGTTTACTATAAATACGTTGTTTTTTTTTTAAATCAATATGATGAGAATAAATGTAAATATAATGAGTCAAGTACTATAATATGACTAACAAGCTAAATAAAAAATAAAAAAATCAGCTTCACGCTGTATCCCTCACACAGCAGGGTAGGCAGAGGGAACCTAGTGTTAAGACACTCCGTTCCCCACTTTATGCCGGATTCTGGAGGCATTGCGTGTTGAGTGGCAGAACTCAACGCCGAACTTTGCCTCGACACCAGAGCGAAGAAATGGAAATATAAATTTAAGTAAATATTTCATATCCTCGAGTGGGGATCGAACCCAGAACCAGTCGATTTTACAGTCACACTTCGTGCCGCTGCGCCACGACTAGCTTCGATAAATGTGTAATAATAATATACATATAAGAGGTCATTTGTGGCGCAGGGGCACAAGTGTGTGATTGTAAACGCAACTGGTCTTGAGTTCGATCCCCACTTGAAGAAATGAAATATTTACTTACAATTATATTTTTAGGCAAATCGGCGAAAAATGGGTAACAATGTATCTTAACATTAGGTTCCCTCTGCTTACCCTGCTGTGTGCGGGATACAGCGTGAAGCGGATTTTACTATTATTTAATTTACTTTTTTATCTTTAGCAGCTTCACGCTTACAAACGCAATGTCTTGAATATTTATTTAAATTTCGCCAACAGCTTATCAGTTTTGGTTACTAACCTTAAGATCTCTTCCTTCATGAGACTTCCCTATGCTATTGACGCTTATTATCTTAGGATATGTCTTAGCCAAGTAGTCCATAAAACCGTGAATATCTTCAAGCCTGTGATATTGTTTCCACGTCATTCGATGACCTGGTAATAGAAAGAAACATTTGAAATTTCTATATAAATGTTATTTATTGTTATCGATTTTGATTTTATAAGCTTTTAAGATTTCCTTAAGTTTGAGCATACTCTTCGTATATTTTGGTGTTGAATTAATCACAAAATTAATTGTTAATGAATACGTTAAAACGACTATCGCCATGATTTTTTGACATACTTCCGCTTTTAGTATTGGTTACGTTCACCTTATTAACAAAACACAATACAAAGTTAGTTACGAGACCCTATTATAGAGTATATTTCAGATTTTATAAACAATTAAACATGCCAAAATTCCTCTACCGAAAGTGTGATGTTAATCAACGTACAATAAATAATGTCCCCATAAATAAACATAGAAATAATGTGACGCCTATACATGAACGAACCCCAATTCGCATATGGCCAATACTCCATGGGCATTTTAATGGTATTGTAGCCCATATAGGCACGCACCAACCTACCCGCCGCAGATTGGCCCTGTAACGCCAAAAATTGAAAGCTCTCGCTGGAACAAAACCACATCAACCCTTGGAAATTTGATATGATATTCATTAATCTGGGGTTTCCTGCTTCATATAATGTTATGAATATTACAAACCTTGTCTATCTTGAAGCTCGACTTCGTTTTCATCTAACGGTGGGTTCTCTTCGTCTATTCTTTTCTGCAAATCCTTAATGACGACGTGATATGAAATATTTTCTCTATTAAATACTCTAGTTATATTTTGAATAGCATTTGGCTTCACAAGGACATCGACGTAAGTCTGATTACCACTCCAAGTTGTTATAACTGTAAATTTATAAAAAAAAATAAAATGATAAAACAATTTAAATATATTACTAGAAACGGGCGATTCCATTACAATTCGCACTTATTCCGTAAAAAAATATTTTTTTATTTATGAAATACCTCTAAATTTTAAATTTATGATATGATGTATTGTAAATTCTCACTTCATGCCAAATTTCACAACTGTAGGCAGACGGGAAGTACCTTATAGATTTTAATTTATAAATTTCATACAAAATGCATCAAACGATGTATAAATGATCGTATCTTTTGATGGCGTTGACTTAGAATTTGATTTTTTCTGTGCTTTAAGAGACCATAGACCAAGACCTAGATACCATGTAGACTTGAATATTTGATATTAATTTCAGCTTGGTCTTGACCGACGGACATTCCCGACAACAAAGTGGCCCTATAAGAGTTCCGTTTTTACCTTTTGAGGTACGGAAAATAATAAAAAAATATAATTGTCCTTAGTCCTATATTGTATAGTGTCCTTATGATAATGCAAAACGTACGATTCCTGCGACGGAGTCTTTCTAGAATTCCCCTTACGCCGGATTTCTCCGTTGACACTTTCCACAATTGCGCGCCCGAGTAGTCCACTTTCGCGTCGTCATCAGTTGCGGCTTTCGCGAGGATTAAAATTTCTTCTTCGACTTCATCCTTGACGTCAGCTGGAGGATCTTCGGCTACGTTGGTACTGAGAGCTTGTTCTGTTGTGGCGTCATATTCTGGGTTATCTTGGGGCTGCTTTACTTCACCACGTTTGGGCCATTCTGTTGAATAAAATTATTATTATAGTGATAGTCAACTCACAGCCAAAACTACTCTGTGTAAAATACTGAAATGTTTGGTATAGGTAAACATTAAAAACGGATATTTCATAGGAATCTACGGCAGCGGGGAAACTAAATTTTATACTGTAAAGCAGGGGCTCCCAATCTTTTATTGATCAGGGACCATTTTTATAGAATTCTTGTTCTAGTTAGCAGGAACCACTTTGTAGGTATATTAAAAATAAATTAATAATTAAACAAAAAAATGATGGGGTGTGTGATTTTTTAAGTATACATTAAAAATCAATGAATTTCAAAGTATATTAAATTTAAATGTCAAAATATTTTATGTATTACTGAGGAAACAACTCAACTGTAGGCTGTAAATATATTGTTTTAGGTCATTCTCTATAATTATTAATAATCAAGGTACAAGTAATTTAAATTATTCGCTTAGTGGTTCGCTTCGACGGTCTAGTCCTAGTGCTGGTATAAACGTGAGTAATTTATACAGCGTCATCATCATCATCATTACAATATACCTTTTGGTGTAGCGCGCCGTGACCATCCTTTTGTTACGTGGTTGTACCTTTTCAATTTGCGATAACACGATCTATCT
>JAATLQ010033221.1:0-17041 GCA_013421005.1 Heliconius erato x Heliconius himera | reverse complement strand
CCGGTCGTGGCGCAGCGGCACAAGGTGTGACTGCAAAACCGACTGGTTGTGGGTTCGATCCCCACTCGAGGAGATGAAATATTTACTTAAATTTATATTTCCATTTCTTCGCTCTGGTGTCGAGGTTAAGCGCGGCGTTGAGTTCTGCCACTCAACACGCAATGCCTCCAGAATTCGGCAGAAAGTGGGGAACGGAGTGTCTTAACACTAGGTTCCCTCTGCCTACCCTGCTGTGTGCGAGATACAGCGTGAAGCTAATAATAAAAAAAAAAAATAAAACTTTAGTACTTAAGTTGAGTTAAAACAAAGCAATTGGTGAAATTTTCAAGTAAATCGGTTCAGTACTTTCAGAGAAAAATGTGGACAAAAATATGTCGACAGACAGACAGACAGACAAGTAATTCAAAAAAATCTTTTTGCTCTCTATTATTATTTTTAACCCGCGAGCAGTCACGCTATGAGCATTTTGCTCGCAGTAAATTTGAAACACGCGCCATTTTGTCAAAATTATGCGTACGGGCATCATTCTTCCGATACCCCTCCCCCACCCCTGGATACCGTTCACATTCTGCCAGTGTGCGCTAGTCGCTCAGACGAGGAGTTTTGTTGCGCCGTGTGCCAACAAGCGGCGATTTGCTCATCGCGCGGGTGTCGATGTAAGTACTTTTCACTTCATTACTTTTTTTTGTTTTCATGATATTTATAGTTTTACTGCTACTTTTATGTAATATTATTGTTTTAAATTACCGTCATAGAAACCTATTATCTATTATAGATGAATCGAAGAGATGAAAGAATTTTGGCGTAGTTGAGTGAGGAAGAAGATTCGGAGGAAGACATTGAGGATCTGTCTTTTAGGGCCGATGATATTGAAAGCGATCGAAGCAGTGAACACAGTCATAATTTCACTGATACCGAACAATCTTCATCAGAAGAAGAAGGTGAGGTTTCTTCAATTTCATTGGGGAATCAGCTGTGTTACATAGGCAAAAATGGAAGTACAAAGTGGAACTATAATCCAATTCGTTCTAATGTACGGACCAGAGCTCACAATATTGTATCCAAAGAAGAAGCACCTTGAAACACATTGCATATCCTCTACAGCGAGTGATTAAACGTTTTGTACCAGATTCTGAGATATCAGGACAAGAAAAACCAAATGGGGTCTGCGCGGTTTGTCCAAGGCGCAATACCAAAAAGTGCTGCATTTACTGCCAAAATTTTTTATGTAACGAGTACAGTCATACGTTATGTGATATGTGTAAAGCTCGTATATATGATGAGGATTAATTATTCCTACACATTTAAGTTTTTTTTGAGAAGATTTTAATTTGTTTATTTTTTTCCGCAAGACTGCCTTAGAAGGCTGGCAAATTAGTTAGTATGATTGTTAATTAAAATAAAAAATACTACTATTGAAAAAGTTTGAAGTATGTTTTTTACATTAAATAAAGTGTATTTTATTTAATAAAATAAAAAACTAAAAATATTACCTGGTAAAACCTGCTTTTAATAACATTTATAAACGTGAGCAAAATGCTCTACGCGCGAGTGCTCGTGTAATTTCTAAGGGCGCGGGTGCTGGCGGGTTAAATGTCCCTCTATCCATTTCAGTCAAAATTACTAAATGTACAGACAAAATATTTTTACTATCTTTTTATATATAGAGATTAACAAAATATATCCAAACGTTACATGTAACTATATATAACATTTGGATAGTTGGCAGATATGTAAATGAAATATGTCCATGAATATAATATTTATAGATTACCTACATCACGGGACTTGCACCAAGTAAAGACCGACCGGATGTCAGAGTTATACAGATACAAGAAAGTGCTAAACTCAACGTTTATGGTATTTATATTTTTTCATATTAGATTTATAAGCTTACACGCTTCGATTGCGTGGATGAAAGAAAATAACTTATGGTACGAATAGACTACTATAAATTTTGTCATAAATGTGTGTGTCGCAAAACGTAGAAATTACGAACCAATATCACACATTACGGTATGGGTATATATATATACATATATACATACACACACACACACACACACACACACACACACACACACACACACACACATATATATATATATATATATATATATATATATATATATATATATATGTGTGTGTGTGTGTGTGTGTGTGTGTATATATATATATATATATATATATACACACATATATAATTTAATATGTCTAAATGTAAGCTAAATACTTTATAAAAATTTTAGAAGAACCAGCTTTAAGCATCAAGTCAAAATTACAAACACCTGGAGGCAATGAATTTTTCAATATAGCACCGTTCATAATACTAATAAGCAAAGTAACATTACAAGATCCTCAAGTGCAAAAACTGATAAGTGACAAAAATGAAAAGTTTGATTTGGTTATCATCGAATGGTTGTACATTGAAATGATGAGTGGGTAAGTTTTTTTTTTTTCTTGTCACAAAACTGAAAATATTAAATAATGTATTCCCCTGAATCGACCTCAAACGAATCATATTTACTTTTACTCGTTGTGTCATTACACAACGATAGTCTCTTTTTTCTTCTGTATTTTAAAAGGCTTTAGTTAATTTGCTTGCGTGTGGAAATTAAGGGCCGGAGTGTCTTCACACTAGTCTATTCCCAGTCATAATAATGTGGGATAAGGCGTTAGGAAAAAAAAAATTAAATAACACAAAGTAATTTAAAATAACACAATACGTTATAATTATTTTAGGTTTTCTGCGTTATTCAATTGCCCATTCATTTGGCTTTCGACAGTCGAGCCCCACCTAAAGGTGCTACAACTAATAGATCAAGTGCACAATCCTGCGTACACTGTAGACATCGCATCTCATAATGTCCCTCCATTGACATTTTCTCAACGACTGCAAGAGTTGGGCACAATGATCTTTGAAGATTTTGTAAAAATATTGTAAGTATAAATCTTATAATATTTTGATCTGAAATAATGTAAATCACTATTTTACGCCGTTAACAATTTTCTTCAAGAGAAACACTTATTATAAGAGCACCGTTAAGGCTTTAGTGCACGGAGAGATGCTAGCGTATTTCCGGTTATAAGAGTAAATATCATGATGTCATACGCGATGTCATGTAATGTACGATTACGTGTACCAAGATAATTCATCCCTCGTAAATGAAGGTTATAAGTATTTTTCTTTCCTAAGTGTAGATTAACACTTTAAAAATGTTAAAAATAATCACTACCTACTACTTAAATACCACTTTAAAAATGTTAAAAATAATCACTACCTACTACTTAAATATAATATTTTTTTAATATCGTGAACCATTTCCTGATTAGAGATATTAGGCCATTAATAAAATTATGTTCAATATACACAGAACAGAGCGATCTCACCCCTAGTGCTCCGTACCTGAGCTGACACCAGCGCTATTGCGTTTGTTTCGGCACTCTTACTCAGTCGGCGTAGACCCAGACTCTAAAAAGCGCTCTAAGCCACACGATCCGAAAGAAATACGATGGTTCCTATTCATCTAACTACCGGCTAATTATTGAGCAAAAATGATGGAGAGCATTATAAATAGCCAATGGTTTCCGCCGTGATCGCTCAACCGATGATCTAGTTTACCTAACCCAACGTTGGACTTCTGCTATTGAAAGCAAGGGAGAGTGTCTGGCAGTTAATCAGGACATAGCAAATGAGTTCGTTCGAAGGTGGCACGGGACCTCCTTGCAAAACTTCCAGCTTACGGGCTTCCCGAGAATTTATGCAAGTGGATCACCAGCTTCCTTACTGGGGGCAGCATTAAGGTCGCTGTCGACAATTTCTGCTCCGATTACATAGCTGTAAACGCTGGTATCCGCTAAGACTGCATGCTGTCTCCTATGCTGTTTCTTCTACTTATCAGTGATATGTAGTAGATCCTAGCGTTAATTGCTATGCAGAGGATAGCACAGTGGACTATGTATACTCTAGCCGTGTAGGTTTTTCGCGGGAAAACGCTGACCTGTGTCGAAAAAAATTGTGTTTTCTGTTGAGCCATTCCTAGGGAATTTTTTTTCATGAGGTGAAAGGAATTTGGTTCAATTCAAGAATTTGGAAGAGACAAGTTTGCGCGTCAACCATAAAAAACCCATTAATCGTATCGACAAAACACTCCCCTTATACCTGCGCCCAATATCGGCAAATTGTGCCTTACGATTTCGAGTGACGGCCAGCATCGTGATCTTCTGGAAAGCAAGGCAAAGTTGTCCTCTAAAAAATTGGGAATTATCGACAGGATGAGACAGTATTTCATGCCAAAACCTTTTACCTGTGGGCTGGTCTTCCCTAGTATTAGCTTGAACCATTTAGCTCACATAAAAGATAGAGCCGCTTGACTCATTGGGGACCCAATGATCTGTGAAAGGCTTTACATTTTGGCGTAGAGACGTATCCTCACTGCGTGTTCTCTACTGCGCATATCACTGGGAGGATAATCATCATCATCGGAGGATCAGGATCATTGGGAGGAGAGTGTTTTGAAGAACTGTTTGACCTGTTACTTGCCACCTTTGATTCTTTGATAATTCTTTCATTCTGCATAATATCGTCCACACTACCTGGTTTTCTACTACTGTGTGGTTCCGTAGGAACTTCTTGCTACTCCCCACCCAACTGTGGAATGACCTACTTGCGGCAGTGTTTCCGGGTCGATACGACATGGGTACTTTAAAAAGGGCACCTACCTCCACCTCAAAGTTAAGGTAAAGTAAAGGTATTTCCTTTGGTGATACACGGGATCGTGGCCGGCGGAGTTTATTTACACCAGGTAACCGGTGCGCTCGTTTACCTTGTCCTTTCTATAAAAAAAAACAAAAAAAAAGATATCACAAACTTCGTTAAATACTCTCTTACAGAATTGTATGATTTTTTTTTCAGTTACGTATCTCGGATTGAGAATGACATATACAATGAAATATTTGCCCCAGAAATTCGAAAAAGAGGATATCCGGTACCAACATTAGAGGAATTAAAATATAATGCGTCACTAATTTTAAGTAATTCTCATGTGTCAATGGGAACTGCTGCAGTGTTGCCTCCAAGCTTAATACATATTGGTGGTTATCACTGCGGTGAGTTATTTTTTTTTAATTAAAGTAGACACTTGGTAATAAGGTCGTTTGAAAAAAAGTGCAATTATTTATATATATATGTATGTATAAGTTTATTGCACTTTTACTTTAAGATTGAAGCTGTAATGGCGAAGACACATACAAACACGTTATGTTTGTAGGTTTTGTGTTTATTGATTTCTGTTATATGGTTGTCAGAGCTCATACCCAAGCTTTATTTGCCTGATATTAATTAATAATTATAATATGTATACCCACATTGAATAACTCAAACAAGTCATAAAATTGTAAAAAAGGATATTACCAGTCTACTGTGTTGCTTTCTTCTTATTAGTCCATTCTTATTGGCCTTTCGTAGAGACGTCTCGCTGTGCGTTACCGTAAGTACGATGAGAGTGTTCTAGGGAAGTGTTTGAGCTGTTATCTGCCGCTGTATTTTCTAAATACACAGTACGTCAAAAGCTTAAATATCATCAACGCTATTTGGATAGACGTGGCACTCCACTATTGTGTGGTTTCGTAAGAACTTCCTTCCACGAGTCACGCACCTGTAGCTTCTCTGGTGTTGCACGGGGTCGAGGGGGGCCGTGATCGCTTACCATCAGGTACGATCATTTGGCTTGTTCTTGCTCTAAGAACAAGACCATTCACTATGCCTTTAAGACCCCACTTTTCACCGAATTCCGGAGGAATTATGTGTTGAGTGTCGGAACTGAAAGTCGCGCTGTACCTATTTACCAGAGAGAGGAAATGAAAATATAAAATATTTCATTCTCTCGAGTGGATCGATATTGAATCCAAAATTGTTAGTTATTGTGTATCTAATACATTAGCGAAATATCACACAAATGTATTGTTAGCAATTAGGAGGTAAATGTGATGTGCATCTTCGTGGCTGGCACTATCTATTATATTGTCACATCCATAGGAGATTTAAAATTTAAATATTTTTTTCTTACTTTAATTATTGATTTAATATCTTTTCAGGATCTACAAAAAATAATGGATAATGCAAAACATGGAGCTATTTACTTTAGTATGGGATCAAATTTAAGAAGTAAACATTTTCCAGAAGAATTAAAGAGACATCTCTTGCAAGTTTTTGGAGAACTTAAGCAGACGGTTATATGGAAATTCGAGGAGGATCTACCAAATCGACCTAGCAACGTCCATATAATGCAATGGGCTCCACAACAAAGTATATTAGGTAACTATTATATTTTAAGTTATTAAGTTTGTATATATAATTCTTTTATATCAGTTTAGTGTAATGCATTTTAAATTAGAAATACGTCATTTTTAAAGCTTGAGTCTTAAAGGATCAGAAGCATTTGATACTCACAAAGTACCCAGCAATGACGATAGTTGTTATAGGTAGTAATTTTTTGGTTATTTCTAGGTTGAAAACTCACTTAAATTAAATATGAAAAGAAAAAATATATGCTATTTGAGATTAAAACTGTAAGCCTCCTCTATTCTACTTATACGTAGCTTATTCCTTTTTATCGCCAATTTTTCAAGATTTGTATTGTTATACAAAACTTATTTATGTAATATGTTTTTAGAAAAAATCCGTCACAAATACGAAATTGTTTGCCTGGTTTTAGGGTTCCGTACTTAAAAACCAAAAAAAGGAACCCTTATAGGATCACTTTGTTGTCCGTTTGTCCGTCTGTCAAGACCATTTATCTCGAGTTCACAAGGAGATATGAAGCTGAAATTAATATCAAATATTCAGGTCCACGGTATCTTAGTGCACCAAAAAAATTAAACGTAATATCCTTATCAGAATTACCAAAACGCAACCCCAAGGTTTTAGAAATCTTCAGAAATCTTAGGTGCGCTGCAAGCATATATTAAAATAAATAAATAAATCAGCTTCACGCTGTATCCTGCACACAGCAGGGTAGGCAGAAGGAACTTAGTGTAAGACACTCCGTTCCCCACTTTCTGCCGAATTCTGGAGGCATTGCGTGTTAAGTGGCAGAACTCAGCGCCGCGCTTTTCCTCGCGTTAAGAAATGGAAATATAAATTTAAGTAAATATTTTCATCTCGAGTGGGGATTGAACCCATATATTTACAGTCACACTTTGTGCCGCTGCGCCACGACTGGCCTCATATATTAAAAAAATACTTATTAAAAAATATTTGTAAAAACAAAAACCCCGACTGCATCAAACTAAAAAGAAAATAAACAAGCCCAATAGTTTATTAGGATTAACAGTCGGGACCTCTTTAAATTATGCGGGGTTCCTGGTAAAGATTTTATTGATTGAAGAATTACTTATAGGTCCCGACTGTTAATCCTAATAAACTATTGAGCTTGTTTATTTTCTTTTTAGTTTGATGCAGTCGGGGTTTTTGTTTTTACAAATTTTTTTTTATTTTTCATTTTTTTGTTAGACTTTATAATGAATGATAATGATAATCATGATATACCTTTTTGAAATCTTGAAATTAAGCTCTTGAATTTGATACCCATATTGTAGTATTCGAAACGATTTTTTTTTTTATCACTAAGTCCAATGGCGTACCATATCCGCCATGATTATTTTTTACTAACGTCACCTATCTAAGAACACTTGGGCTGCTAATACAAATCTAACGATACCTCAAATGTATAAATCCGTTCAGCGGTTCTGGAGATACGAGGTAATAAAGAATATTACATACATACAAGATACGCGCGAAAAACATAACCCTTCCTTAGCAGTCGGGAAAAACATCACAAGTTTAAGCGGGCAGAACCGCGAGCTGGTCGCTAATAACTAATAAATAAGCAAATTTAAGTCTGTTAATTCTTATATATTGTACTTTCTCAAATAGGAATAGGATACGGAATTCTCTATGGGAGAGTCCAACTCACACTTGACCGGTTTTTTAAATAAAAGCCTAATTAACTTCTTTCAGCTCATAAAAACTGTGTCTTATTCATTACTCACGGGGGTCTCCTATCTACTACTGAAACTATCCATTATGGGGTGCCCATTATCGGTATTCCTGTATTTGCTGATCAATTCGTCAACGTTGCCAGAGGAGTACAGAAAGGGTTCGCTAGGAAGGTAGATCTATCTTATGAGATGGCTACCGAACTGAGGACTGCTATAAACGAGGTTCTTTCCAATCCTAAGTAAGTTAATAATTGTTTTTAAAATAACGTGTTATATCTGTATTTTTTTTACTTCACGCTTTATCCCTCGGTAGAGAGATAACCTAGTGTCCCGTTTTAATAGTGACTAGTTTCTCACTTTCCAAATGAAGACAATCATTGCGAGTGACGAAACTCAACGCCGTACTTTGTCTTGTATAAGAGCGAAGAAATGAAATAAATATTTAGCGGCAACGGCGTTTATAGTTAGACACTTGTGCTCCTGCATCACAACTGGCCAAAAAAACAGTTCTTATATATTTTTTTCTTCTGCTGCTGTATCTTAGTGTGAATATAATCAGTTCTCAACTGTCCACCCGACTTAGAGATATTGCGTATTGAATTAACTTAAGGCCGCGCTTTATCTTATCAAAAATTAGAATTGAAAATAATTTATTCCCCAATAGAAATAGACGATATGACGGACATATATCATATATTATCTTTCTTATAATATAAGATAAATAAAATTATAAGATAAAATAATGCAAGTCAAGTCCAAGCTGTTATCAATATGAAAAACATGTACTGGTTATAATTAAATATGACACAGTCGATTATATTGCAGTGAAGCATTATCTATTTAATAACTTTGCATAATATTAGATGATATTAAAATAGTTGATAACTCATTGATTATGGAATGAATGATATAATTATTATCAATTAACATGCTTGCATTGTTTGAGGCCAGTTGTGGTGCCAGTGGTACAAAGTGTGTCTATAAAACCGATTGGTTGTGGGTTCGATCCCCACTCGAGGAGATAAAAATATTTACTTAAATTTATATTTCCATTTTTTCGCTCTGGTGTCGAGGCAAAGCGCGGCGTTGAGTTCTGCCACTCAACACGCAATGCCTCCAGAATTCGGCAGAAAGTGGGGAACGGAGTGTCTTAACACTAGGTTCCCTCTGCCTACCCTGCTGTGTGCGGGATACAGCGTGAAGCTGAACTCACATGCTTAACTGGCATCTCAACATACTTTTGTGGGTTAGGTAGACAAACTTATTTGATTACATCACCGGAGTCAGATGTATCTAAATAACGTCAAATAATGCCATTAAGTCTTTAAAATATATATATTAAAATGTTAAGAGAGAAGATAAAAAAAGAGAAACTCACATATAGAAATTGGGACTGTTGTTTCTCTTACTCCCTTTTTTTTAACTTCACGCTTTACTATCACAAGCAGAGAAAACCTAGTGCAATGACACGCTGTTCCTTAATTTACCTCTAACTTCCGAGACATTTTGAGTGGCGGATCTTAATGCCGTATTTTGTCAGACCTACAAGAGATTTTTATTCTCATTTTTTTCAGATACACTATAAAGGTAAAAGAGTTAAGTAAGATATATCATGATAGATCGGTCCATCCCAGCAAAGAATTGGTCCATTGGACGGAACATGTGATAAAGACTGGAGGAGCACCACATTTACGCCCTTCAAGATTTTTCATGCCTTGGTATCAAAAATTGTATTTAGATTTAGTATTAGTAATAATAGCGATATGTATAGTTTCTAAATATCTATTAAGCTATTTATTTAGTTTGTTATGTGAAAAGAAAGTTTCTAAAAGTAAGAAATTTAACTAGTATTGTTGCATGGTTCTAGTTCTTATGACAGTAACTGATAGTCTCTAAATCTGTTTTTAAAACACATGAAATATTTGTAAATCAGATATATTTAATTATTGTAAAATATTAGATATAATATAGTATATTAATAAATATATACTAATAATTATGTGATGTTATAATTTTTTACATATTATTGCAAGGTCACTTTGTTTGTTAAATCAGCTTCCCGCAGTATTCCGCACACAGCACACAGGGTAAGCAGAGGGAACCTAGTGTTAAGACACTCTGTTTACCACTTTCCACCGAATTCTCTAAGCATTGCGTGTTGAGTGGTGGAACTCAACGCCGCGCTTTGCTTCGACACCAGAGCGAAGAAAGGGAAATATACATTTAAATAAATATTTCAGTTCCTCGAGTGGGGATCGAACCCATAACCAGTTGCGTTTATAGTCACATTTTGTGCCTCTGCACCACAACTGGTTTCAACTGGACTTTGTTTGTTAATTAAGATAATTTGCATAATTTTAATATTATAGTTATAAATTTGGATACACAATTAAGATTAAAATTTTATTAAAATTTATTAAAATTATTAAAAAGAAACTCATCGCGCCTTACCTCGACGCCAGTATGAAGACATGAAAATATTAAATATTTCATTTTCTCGAGTCGAACCCACAACCTGTCAGGTTTACAATCACGCGCTTGTACCTCTGCGACGCGACTGGCTTCATATTATCATAAATTAATAAAAAAAAGTTACGCTGAATAAATTAAAACTGTCAGATATAAATAAAATAATCCAAAATAACTAGTCAATTTTATCACTTATCCTTTCCCCTAACGCGTTTTATGTAACATAAGTTTACAGTTTCTTTGTTTATTTTGTATACGTCCTATATTTTTTTTCACGCAACCTACTTAAGAAAAGGTTTACATTAGGTCACTTCCATTTCTTACTTTCCGTCGAATTGTGAAAACATTAAATATCTCATTTTCTCACTCTGGTTACGAGGCAAAGCGCGACATTGAGTTCCGCCTTTATGTAAACTTAAAAACGCGAAGGGAAATAGAACTGAGCAGGGGCGGCGCCCCCTTTTTATCTTTTTATATTTAATTTTTACCTTTTTATATTTATGTATTTTATTAACTCTTGCAGCTTTAATTTTTTTAAGAAAGCTAAAGTTTTTTTATCATGTTTTATACATATATATTACTAATAAATAAAAATATATATTCTACATTTTAAAACAGTGCTTTAACAAAAAAAAATACAAGGTTTAGTTTTTATTTAACAACGCCATCTGTAAGAAAATTGATGCACTAC
This sequence comes from Heliconius erato x Heliconius himera, assembly GCA_013421005.1. Lineage (NCBI taxonomy): Eukaryota > Metazoa > Arthropoda > Insecta > Lepidoptera > Nymphalidae > Heliconius > Heliconius erato x Heliconius himera. The sequence goes on along the minus strand of JAATLQ010033221.1, from coordinate 5,880 downwards.
GTAGTCTGAAATTTTACCACATTTAAGAGGTATATGCTAGTATCAGGAATATCGTATAGATGTGCCCGTTCGTGCCGAAGTCCCGCAAGGCTCCACATTTTTACCAATTTTATACGCGTTTTACACCAGCGACAATCAGCGTATAGATAAAATCGAACTTGCGATGTATGCCGACGACACAGCCCTCTGCACCACGGATCGTTCCGCTAGGATCCTAGCCGAAAGACTGCAACGAGATGCCGACGCTCTAGGCGTTTGGTTCAGCAAGTGGCGGTTTGAGGTTAACCCGGAGAAAAGCGTAGCCGTCTTCTTTCCTCCTAAGCGTTACGAGGCCATCTCGACTGTTTACCTACAAGGCAGACCGATCTCCTGGGAATCTCAGGTCAAATACCTAGGCGTTGTACTAGATTCGAAATTCTCCTTACGGTCGGACATCATGTATGTCAGAAACAAACCTGTACCCTGTACTCATTTGCAAACGGAGTAAAAGTCACTTCGGAATAATCTGACATTGTACAAAACTTGCATTCGTTCCATCATGACCTATGCTTGTATCGTGTTCGTACACACCAAGATAGACCTCCTTCAGAGGATCCAAAACACATTCTTCCGAACGGCATCCGGATGCCCATGTATGTAGGTACGTACGCAACGTGAACCTACAATAAGATTTCGAATTAGAATCGTTAAAGGAATCCTGCAAATGCCTAGCCAAATCACTTATTATCGAAGCGTGTAAGTACGCTTCTCACCCACACCCGCTTCTTGGACGCCTTCGCAGCGTCCTTCGGGATCCCGACGAACCAATTTTTAGCAAACGTAGTACACAGGTAGGATTCATTCCTCAGTCTCACTACACACTCTCCGCTGCCATAAGAGACGATGAAGCCAGTCCTATCTCACGGCACGGCCGCGCTGAGGCGCGACGTAGTCCAACTTTCGAAATCTCCCCTGATTAGCGCACGCAGGACGCCCCCCCGCGATCACCAATCCTTCAAGAACGGCGTATCAAAGCTCGTCGTCGAATAAATATTAGAAGAATAAGTATAGACCTCTTAAAATATATCGTAAATGTATATTGTTTTAGCATCATGATGTTTTCCCGCGTATAGCGGGGAATTCAGAGGGAACTAAGTGTTAAGACCCTCCGTTTCATACACACCGCCGAGTTTTCGATAATTAGAGAATTTTTGATTGTGTGTTGCGTAGTCAATTGAGATGAGATGCAATATATTATTTTTTTTACCTTACTAAATAAAATAAAATAAAAATATTGTAAATATTAAGGTTGTGGGTTTCATTCCTTCTCGATGAAATAAATTATTTTCATTTTCACGCTGATAAATCAGTCTCGATAACTAATAGATAAATATATATGTATTATAATATATATGTATTATATTTATATATGTATAGCTTGCCAAAAAAATATAAATATCTCATTTAGGATCTAGTAGACCAATCTAAAATCCAGATTATAATAACGACTTTTATTTAATAAATTTTACAACAACAAATTCTACTATGTGTATATAAGTATATAGGTCTCATTACTCGTATTGAGAGAAAGAAATTCTTCTTTGCAATTTCGGCGTTCCTACGTGCCCAGCATTCCTAGCCGTGATGAAGCAATTATTTCCGCCGGATTATTTTGTTCCGTAGACCTTTGAAATGTTAAATAAACAAACTGTTAGTTTACTCCTTAATTGTACTAGGGATTCTGAAAACATGGTAGCCTGCGGCGGATGTGTTAATTTAAAGATGATTTAAAATTCGTCAATTAAAAGGGTAGGCCTAGGCAGAGGGAGCCTAGGAACCTATTATTAACACTATTGCTTTTAAGATACTTCTTTCCCCAAATTCCGATGAATTCTGGAGGCTTTGCGTATTGAGTGGTAGAGCTCAACGTCGCGCTTTGCCTCGTAACTAGAGTGAAGAAATGAAAATATTAAATATTAGACCTCCTCGAATGGAAATCGAACCCACAACCTGGAGCGTAACCTGTTAACCTGTGAACCTGAGCCACACGTGCCCCTTCGCCACAACCGGCTACACGATATCTATATTACAATATCAATGTTATAAAGCTGAATAGCTTGGTTGGCTATACGTTTTTTAAATAAGTATTTTTCTTTCCTGAGTGTGGAACACTTTAAAAATGTTAAAAAAACCCTAGTGTAATTTATTCTACTACCATGTATCATTCTTAAAAATAAATTTCATTATCAAAACAGATACCTACAGATTTATACAGTGGGATAAAATTACGGATATAAGAATTAAAATATTTTTTAATATATATAAATGTATAATATTAATAAGCTTTAGTTATACTAAAAACAAAAACAGACAAACGATATAGACGAGAAACAGAGACAAACTTGTGACATCTAATTATCGCCTCCGAAATGTAAATATCACTTATACGTGTCTATAATGGTGTTCAGCACTGTGTTTTAAATTTGCTATTACAGAAATTTAAAGTAACTGTAAAAATAACGTTAATAAGAAAACTACTTATTTAGAACATAATGGGACTCGAACCCGCGTCTAGTGGAAACCGATCAGGCGCTCTGACCACTAAGCCATGCGTTCTCATCAAGCTATGTCGAAACTTTTATACGCGTAATACAACTTATTTAAGTTGTTAGCATCGCGGGTCCGAGTCCCACTATGTTCAAATTTTTATACGTTTTCTAAATAAGTAAACGCTTCATTCCCAAAATCGAGTCGCAGGGAATGGCGGCGATGTTGAATTGCGTAAAATAGAACGAGAGATCTCTCTTTCTTGCTCTAGTATGTTTTTAGAGAAAAAAAAGCGGCAGATAGCCAACGCTTAGTAGTATTTTTGTAGTAATAGATGTTTAGGTTATTGGTATTTATTCGTAAAAGTATGGATAAACATCGTGAAATGAAAAAAAATCCTACATCTCTAGCTGTTGAGGTATCTTGATTCATTTCTTTAGATATGGGTTTGAAATATTTTACCCTATATGTTGTTCCCGTAAAAGGAGCGCAGACGCTTCCACTCTGTATGTATAAATTGTAACCTTAATATTGAAAACACCAACTGTTGAGTTTCTTGCCGGCTCTTCTCAGCAGAACTAGACGACGATTCAACAATGCTTGTTAAAGTCTATTAGAATAAGGGAGGTTTTGAAAAAATACTGAAAAAAGAGAAGACATATTTACTTATAGTACACAAAATAATATTTTAATAAATTCAAATCAATGCTATTCTTATTTCACAGGCGAAAAATTGCTAAATATGAATGTGCTAGGCCTAGATTTAATAACATTTTTAGGTATACATTTTCAAATTGCAAACGGAAACTGGAGCGCCTTGATACTTAGTTCTCTCTGTCTACCCTGGCCTGACTTTTTTACCCTACAGAAAAAGAGTTTAGCTATTTTCAAGTGAGTTCAAAAAGGACGAGTTTTCAATACTTACCTTTTTCAATTTTTTTCCTGTAAGACAAAATAATATTCGTATTAAAATTTTTACTTTGACATAAATTTACTTTCAATTAATTAAAACATAAATCTTTGCAGCGAATGAAACGAAAAGGCCATCCAAAACAATAATTCCGCGTAATAACCGTCAAAGTGACCGACTTTGGAAAATGAAATTCATTTTGTATTATATTATAAGAATGAGCTAAATTTCAGTGGTTTAATTTAACTTGTCTATTCTGTTTTTGAGAGCCATAATTTATATTTTTTTAGCCCCACGCTGCATGGCCCGCACATAGAAAAGAGGGAATTTGGAAATCTAGTGTTAAGACACTCCGTTCCCAATAAAACAATACCACTCCCTATTTAATTCCTGCCCCAGAAGCTCTTGAACAGAAAATTAAAAAATATATACTTGTCTTTATATAGGCGAGTATTTAAATATTTAATATTTATATAAAATATTTTAACTTCCCTCGAAATATGAATCTTACTGAAAATATCATAAACATCTTAAATATGATCATAAAAACCATATGTTGTGATGTAAATTGTCATTAACCCCTACCATATTATATAATAATAACGTTTTAAACTATGACGAGTTCTCCTGTAAAGTTGCCGCATCCAAAAATGTTAAGAGGGACAGGTGTACTGAAGTCACTAATGCATGAGAAATTTGAAACATTTAAACTGCCATGTCCAAGTTTATTTTATACCTAGCTTTGGACTAATTTATTAAACACTTTTTTTTAAAAGGTAGATCTTATAAAGAAGCATGTACATGTAATAATATATTAAAAAAGTCTACAGCTTCAACAGTCAGTTTAAGTTTGTTCTAAATTTTTAATATAGGTTCTTAGTATTCTTATTATTTAAGTGGTAGGCCACTTATAGAAATCTTGATTATGATGGTATGTACCAAAATTAAACTAGGTTTTACTTGTGGCTTCGCCTGCGTGACCGAAAAAGAATAACTTAGAGTTGTGTATGAAACATGACGTAGGTGACATGACTCTTTGCTACACATTATATCGAATAACGAGATGAACTCGTAACTTACCCTCCCTTGAGAAATTAACTATCCATCACAAAAGATATTTTTCTTTTGTGATGGATCCTGATATTTTTGCTTTCAATCAAAGAAACTCTAGCATTTTAGGGTTCCGTACCTTAATAGGTTAAAACGGTACGCTAATGGGATGACTTTATTGTCCGTCTGTCAAGACCATTTATATAAAGATCGGGTATCAAGCTGAGCAAGCAAATTAATACCAAATATTGAGGAGGAGGTCCAGGATGAGGCCAGTCGTGGCGCAGGGGCGCAAAGTGTGACTGTAAAACCGACTGGTTGTGGGTTATTATTTTTTTTAAGATATATGTAGTTAAGATGTAGTTCATTTTATATGAATGTATGTGTCCGTAAACTTAAGTTTGTAAGCTTTTATAAGTTGTTATTTTCATTGACTTACAATCCTGAAATTCGTACGGAAATGGGCTAGGGCTCGCACTTAACCGGTTTCTTTAGTATCATATCCCGCACATAGCAGTGTATTAAGATATTGTGTTCCCATTAAGATTCTTCCGTTGAATTGCCTCGTTACCAGAGCGAGGAAATGACTCAAGACAGTTACTCAAGTGGGAATCAAACCCACAACCTGTTGCGTTTACAGACTAGTCTCTTCAGCTATATGATATTTTTATACATAAATAATTAAATAATTAAAAATACTTCCTTGGATTTAAAGCTATGACCATCGAAGTCAATAAGACAAATGCTAAGCTATTCTCCAATGGCTTCATTATAGTCATTATAGTCGTTAATGCGAAGAAATGAAAAATTTAAATAATGATATTGGAAAAAGATATGCCTAGAGCAAGATTGGGCAGTTTTTTCTTTCGATTGTCTTTGCAAAGGCTTTTGTAAGAATTGGAATAAGAAAGCTATTAACATTTTATGAAATATTAAAATATAGAAATTTAATAATTTCATTGTTTTATTTTTGGAAAAAAAGTCACTAGGTATGAATAATACAATAAAATTTTGAATAGTACAATAAAATTTTATTCACTTTGCCTGCCACCTTGCCTTTTGCTCGCTTCGCTCCACCATTCGCTTCGCAGAAATAATCTTTTCTAATATTTAATTTATTACTGGACTAAGAGAGGATACGGCTAGATTGATTTTATGGGTTAAAGAGATCTTACTATAAGCAAAAGCCGGGCCTATTTTAAAATATGTTTCTAAAAGGGAATCAATTAGTCAGAGGTTGCCAGTTATTTCTATATTAAAATCATCCAGTATATATATCATATTTGCGATATTTAGTCATATATATAATAATACTTGGTAACAATAGGTATATATATATATATATATATATATATATATATATATATATATATATATATATATATATATATATA
>JAATLQ010033220.1:0-10819 GCA_013421005.1 Heliconius erato x Heliconius himera | reverse complement strand
TACTATACAAGAGTTATGTAATATTTTTTTTTATCTTCACGCTGTATCCCGCACATATCAGGGTAGGCAAAGGGAACTTAGTTCCTCACTTTTCGCCGAATTCTGAAGACATTGCTTGCGGACCTCAACGCCGCACTTTCCCTCGTTACCAGAGTGAGGAAACGGAGATATTAAATATTTCATTTTATGTGCTTGTGCGCCACCATTTTTAAGCAATGCATTTAGTTAGACTTTTTTTAGGCATATATTGAATACAGAAGCCGTTGGAGATATCAAAGAAACGCAAAAAACACTTAAAACGCATCGAAACGAACGAAAAATGTAAAAATCATTAGGTGACTTTTTACCTAATGACTTTTGCATATCTATCATTTAAAATATGATTGATTTTACTCGATTCTAATCGATTTATTTTTGTTTTTTCAGTAATTATTAGATTTTTTTATACTGTAATTATATGCTCTAATAAGTGCGTTGAAATTCTTAGACTTAATAAACTTTACAATTTTTTTTTCGTAGTACTGTATATCGATTATTTATATCTCGATCGATTAAGGATCTAAAACTATTTTTCTTAGCTATCTCAGCTTACAGATTGTCAATTAATCTGAAATTGAAAAATATTACCAATTTTCTGGCTCTGGTCTCTTTATATTTTGGGCCCAAAAATATAAGTACAAAATAATATTTTTCCATTGACACCCGAGGTACAATTCACACCAGAAATAAAAAAATACTAAATATTCCTTGCAAAAATGCTACTCTTTTAAAATTTTTACAGTAAACTTCAGTATTTTGCTAAAATTAAATTAAAAATACTAAGAAACTACACTCGTTGTGTATTTTGTACCTAAAACAAGATGATGTGAGTTTCAACATTTCATACCTTCCACTAAGTCCTTTAGGGGCTTGTTTTATTAAAACTTTTATACCTCGAAATCCTTTTATCACTTTATATGGAAGCTAACAATTTTGATGTTGAAATTTCTTAAATGTTTGACATTAATTCTGTTTAAACTATTTCACGCTTATTCGTACATTTTGTAATGAAATATTTTTCATGTTATTCTGAGTTTGTATGTTTTACAAAAAATGGTTAAAATATTACTTTTTTTATTATTATTACTCAGCACTACAGACATTTTGGTCCGTACCCTTTTTTACTTTATTATTATATCTAATTTCCTTATCATATATGTTAATTACTTTTATTGTTTTTATACATACCATTAATACCTATTATAAGAAAAAAATATTTTTAACTTTACATTATTTTACAAAATTTTACTTAGTCTAACGTGTTAAGCGTGTGTATATATATGTATAATTAACAATTTTACACATTACAAAATATATTTAATTACATAACTAAAAAAGCAACTAATAAAACTAAAAAAACAAATTAAGTACAAGCTAAACTTTTATAATAATTGATTTGGATGTGAAGAATTTTGCACTTGGATAAGGGCATGACCGCTATGGTAGAAGAGGAGACCACCGCGTTCCTATCTTTCAAAACCATCGTTAAATTATATTCCACAATGCGTTTTGTCGTTCCGAATTAACATTTTGACTGTGTCATCTTTGCCTTCACTATAGTACGTTCAGCTGTCGGTGTGCCGAAATATTGCTACGACGGCGTGCGAAACGCTATCATGCAGCTGCAGCCTCATAGATTTGGTGTTAAACACTATAACGGTCGCGCTGTTCAGACCCTGAGCCTCGTGAATTGTCAGCACCTTCAAACCTGTTACTCCTCCCCATCCTTGGTCAATCAGAGATTGTTTCTCCTCCTGGGTAAATGTGAGATATATTGCGTGTGTGTGTAGTTTGAAGTTACTTTGGAGATAACTTTATTAATAATTTTTTGCAGCCCACTTGCAAGTTTGCTTACTTGCATTTTGCAGTATGTATTAGTATGACAGGGTAGGTAGGGAGAACCTAGTATTAAAGACTTTTATTCCAATTAAGTCGCTTCTGTTCCACATTTATAGGCAAATATTTGAGGCCTGGTGGAGCTTAACGCCGGGCTTTGCATCGCTACCGTAGCGAGATAATATAAATATTAAATATTTTCATTTCCCCTTTGTGGAATTCGAACCGTCACGCTTACAAATTATCACTTAGGGTCACCCAAGCCACGACAGGCTGTGAAATTGTAATTTTTATTATTTCATTTCCTTATATTTTCAAACTATCTGTGACAATATAAAAAAATAATATATTAAACATAATTTAGGAATATATTTAACAGTTCTCATATTTCGGAAACAAAAAAAAACAATTTAAATAATCAGCAAAAATTATACTATAAATTAATCACAAAACATAATAAATACCCACAACACGCTTTTCAAAACCACTCGACGTATAAACAAAACAATTTTAATGGACACGAATGGTATTTACCTTAGCGTTGGCATCGAGAGAGCTGTAGGTACTCAAATATTCTTCCTCCACCTTTATCACAAAGTGTTTCTTAGCACAAGCACGAAAGCGTAAACAATTTGAGATTGTGCCTTTCGTCTAAGCGGAAGTTCTTACTAAGTGGACTTTTCAATTTTGCCGAGTGCGGAATAGATGCCTGAGACGTAGTGTTTTCTTTTCATTTTGAAAAGAGCATTCGCCTCCCTTAGAGTTCTGGCTGTAGATCTCGGTATTAGTATGCTTTTTGTAAAGCTATGGAAATATTTAAATGATTATGAGAGAGATTTCATTTGATTTTTTTTTAAAAGTTTGTTTTGTTGAAAATTCTTATGTTTATTAGCTCAATATTAATTCGTTTTCTTAAGAATTAAACGTTGAGATGGCATTGGAGTTTTTTTACTAATGCTGCTTTTTTTGTACTGATATGGATGTTTTTTTTTTCATTTATTTATATACCACAAAGAAAAGGTACAGAAAATATATATTATTAATACTAAATATGTGCAAATAACAACTAATCTATGAAAGAGATTTCTTCCAGAATACTTTGAATGTGAGAAATGTTAAAAAAAACTATTCGGGTACGGTATTTAGCTAAGTAGTATATTACGTTATTTATTTTTTTAAAGAGTCCTACATACAAATATACTACTTTTTATGTACTTGAGTTAAAATATTAATCGTACATCAATGTTTGTATAGTTTAAACTAATATTTGTAATAATCAGATTAATAGAGAATTTAGGGAATTTAAATTCACAAAAATCGTACAAAAAGGTATATTATTTATATAATCACTTACGTACTTTTAGCATTTACAAAATATTATTCCACAGTTAGAAAAGAAAAACATTTTTTTAAGAAAACGCGTATATACAATTAAAATTCATATACATACGCTTGTTACGACTTTTCGCTACTCAGAAATACTAAATAGAACATAAAATTATCATTTCGCAAGAGAGAACGTTATTTATTAAACATTTTTATCATTTTTAAAATGTTTTCCACACATAAAAAGAAAATACTCAATATTCATTCACAAAAAATACTAAATACATATGTGTTAACAAATCTTAATAATACGTTTTTTTGTTAATATCTGATTAATTTAAAAAAAAATCAGTAATTGTCTTTTGATTAATAGATATTTTCTTCAGTACGATTCATAATCACAACAACTGCACACACATCACCATCGAGTCACGAAGCGTTAAATATATATTAATATAAAAAAAATAAAAAAACATATATATGTATAACTTTTTTATTTTTTGATAACTTTCAATTTGATTAATATTTTTATTAATTTTCTTTATTTTTAATAACGTTCAATAAGGTTACCTATTTATCAAGTTATAAACTTTAAACTTTCAAAGTTGCAAAGTTTATTTCCTAAAAACATGACGAATCATAGATGTCGCTGATTGTAATTGAATCGCGCTATCGTTACGTTTAGTTTGAAGTTATAAATGTGTTTGATTTTGTAAATCACATTAATTATTTTCATTTACCCTCTGGTAAAAATCAATTTTTGTGAGACGCTCTATATTCAGATGTGTCTTTTAAAATTATAAAATAAAATTAAAACTTTTAAGTTCAATCTTTGAACTTTTTAAGTTTGAAAAGTAGAAATAAAGTTTATAAATTGATATTAGGGATGCCCGATGTTAGAAAAACATCGATGTTGACATTGATGTCAACATCGAAGCTGTAACATCGATGTTCGATAAAATTCGAAAGAACAACATCGATGTTGGCTAACATCGATGTTGTTAGCTAACATCGATGTTAGCTAACATCGATGTTAGTTAACATCGATGGTAGCTAACATCGATGTTAGCTAACATCGATGTTTTGTTTTTTTTTCTTTTTTTTTCTTTTGGTAATTTTTTTATAAATTGGTAAACTTTAACTTTGAATAATTTTTAAATGAGTGAAATTAACAAAAAATATATAAAACTTTTTTGTATATCGTTTAATTGCCTACAAGAATATATATTGGGTTTTACATCGATACTATTAGTTTAATCGCAACAAAGTTTCAAATGAAAAACACAAAATTTTCCTTGTTATTTATATGGGAAATCGAAAATCGCGATGAGACACCACTTAATATAAAAATTAAGAGCTGCACTTTTAGCATACGTATTTTTTGGAGTCCAGAACAATATTTTTACTATAATTAAAAAAAATTTTTTTTTGGTCCACCTTAATAGATAGCATAACCTAAAAATAATAAAGTAGGTAAGCATATTAGACCCAGTTCGCAATAAATTGTTAATAAAGTGTTTGTTTGAATGTTGTAATAAACAGCTATATTATGTAGTTACTTACATGTTGCTAATACAAACTTAATCATCTATATATATAAAAGGACTTGTGCTGACTGACTGAGGTAAGACGCACGCAGAGCCGTAACCGCTGATGGCAGAAACGTGAAATTTGGGCAGATGTTTATTTTCATATTCTGGACATCCACTAAGAAGGGAATTTGAAAAATTTTAACCCTAAAGGGATGAAATAGGGGTTGAAAGTTTGTATGGAAAAAAAATTTAATCTGTACCGATTTTTATAAAATTTGAAATTTAAACTCTTAAAAATATTTAATTGAACACGTGTTTCATGGTTTTTAAGAATTCACCTCCTAAGGGTCCAAATAAAGGGTAGAAAGTTTATATGGAAAAATCTTTTAATTGCCACCGATTTTTATAAAAATTTAAATTCAGACTGTAAAAAATATTTTATTGAACACGTGTTTCGTGGTTTTTTTAGAATTCACTCCTAATAAGCGGGCGAAGCCGCGCGCGTCCACTAGTTAGTGTATAAACCAAGCAAGAATAATTTTATTTTCATTGGATAAACGATAAAACCACACACTCTTCACTCAAAAACAACTACGAACTACGAACTTTGTAGTTACTAGTCTAGTCTGTGGTGTATGTAGTGCTGTCAACCGAAAGACAAGGATTTTTCCCGTAGTTTGGTAGAGTTCAGAAAATAATGTGGAACACATTATCGAAATACTGACATCGATGTTACGATGTTTTCATTAATGCAACATCGATGTTACGATGTTTTCATTAATGCAACATCGATGTTAAAACATCGATATTTTGTCTTCTAACATCGATGATCATCGAAAATCGATGATCATCGGGCATCCCTAATTGATATTACTATATCTTAAGCCCATTCGCAGCTTCGCTAGCTAACAGATTGATACATTCAATCATGAACACTGGTCGCTGTTTGCGAGGACAAAATCAGCGACAAGGGCGCCCGCCGCGGGCTTAGGCTTGCGGTCGTATAGAGCTCGTATATGAATTATTTTAATTTTACCTTCTTAAAAAAGTATACTTTCAAATTACATAGCCGAAGATGATTTTCATGATTTTTTTGATGATAAAATAACTTTCGCTCGTAAGCTTTAATATACAGGGTGGAAGAGGCAGCGCTCCATTTACGGAAACAGCATATAGGGTAAAATATTTCAAACCTATACCTAAAGAAATTAATCAAGATGCATCAACAGTTTGGACGTAGGATTTTTTTTTCATTTCACGATTTTTATCCATTCCTGTATTTCGTGTGACGCAATTACGTATAGATCCCAATAACATAAACACTTACTACTACAAAAATACTACTAAAGGTTAAACAACTTTGAACTTTATCGCCAATACTTACGACTCGATTTCGGAATGAGCCGTGTGCGGCGGTGTTCCTTTGATAGGTTTATGTGTGCGTGCGTCGTCCTTACAAATGGCGTTTTATTTTAAAATGACAATTTTATTATTTATTTTGTTTGAAAAAATAACTTTTTCATTTTTGGAAATTATTTTTTTTCTGATTTATATTATGCTTTTATAGAGTTGTTAAAACTGTGGTTTCATTTAATGTGGTGCTTACACTTCCACCCTGTATATGTAAAAATCATTGAAATATCATCTTACAATTTTGAATTATTTTTGTCATAAAATGTCTTTTTGTCACTTATTTATAAGAGACAGACATATTGTCTCGCGGACTTTATTTTAGAACTAATAAAATTAAATGTTTTTGTAGTACAATGTACTTACATATAATCAACTATTTTTGCAGCGCACGCGCAAAAGCTAACTAAGAATTATACTCCGATGTTATATAGTCTATGGCACTCCTGGGAAATGCAGCTTTTATACGAAACAAAAAAAAAATCCGACCAGTAGTTCCAGAGATTTTAACCGTAAAAAGAAAAAAAAAAAAAAGAAAAGAAAGAAAAAGAAAGTAGATTTTAGCGTTTTTTTTTTTAAATTTCACAAATAAACAACATTCAATACGGCCTGATGATATCTAGGTACCATCCATTGTATGAAGCCAGTCGTGGCACAAGGGAGCAAACGTGCTACTGTGAGCAGAATAGCTTGTGGGTTCGATTCCCACTATAGGAACGAGGCAAACCGCGGAGTTGTGTTCCGACGCACCTTCAGAATTCGGTGGATATTGCGAAAAGGAAGTGTTTTAATGGGAACAGAGTGTCTTAACACTAGATTTCCTTTGTTGACCTTGCCATGTAAGGATACAATACAAAAAATATAAGAACTGTAAAACCAATAACATGGATAGTAAGTGATGAATAGAGTTTTTCGACACAAAATTTTCCTTGTACAGGAAAAATCATAAAACTAAAAAAAAACAAAAATTTAATCCCAACAGATACCAACTAATATGCAAACGCAAATTAAAAATGTAAACCTCTATCAAACAGTAGGCCACTAGTAGAGGCAAAGATTGCCCCCGATTATGCAGGCGTAGCAAGAAAGGCCACTTCCTTTCTCACGACGAGTCTACAATTTGAATGCGTCTTGCTATGTTTACGATGCTCTACGCACACTCCATTTCCGGTGATATGAAAACGTTAGTGAATAGCGTATAGAAGGGTCTTTTTACTGAAAGGATTGAAAAACTAAGTTGCTCTTTGATCAATATACTTGGGAGTATGGTCAGTTTAGTTTTCTTCGAATAGCAGGTAGATAAAGAGTAAGAGTGTGTGTGTGTTGCTAGAGTTTTTTTTTTTCTTTCTCTATTTTTTTATTATATAAACATTAGGTGGAAGGTGAAGAATGCAGAGTCTTAACACTAAATTCCCTCTACCTACCCTGCCATAAGAGGGGAACAGCGTGAAGCTGGAAAAAAACAAAGGAGTTGCTATCTAATAGAGTATCAATATTACAAAGAAAATGGTCTTGACAGACGAACAGACAACAATGAGGTTTGGACACATAGACACAATGCACGACAAGATTTTATATTGCAACTTTTAAGAATAGAGTGAAGAGAAACGAGTAATATACTCCGAGAAGGTATAAATAACGTACGTGTCATATAATAAAAATATACTTTATTAAAAATATCAGTTTTTATTATAAAATTTACATTTATTATAAAAATATATAACTTAAATTGAACCCACACGTCGTGGTTACAATCAGACCTCTGGGCCACAACGCCCTCACAGTTATTATCTCAATAACATTTTATTTTCAAGAAATTGTTAGAAACGACAGTAATAAAATAACAATTAAGGTAAAAATTCCTTTTATTTCACCATCGTTTCATAACAAAACCATCTTCAGTCTTATTTACTGCGCAAACCAAGTAAATAAGAAAATGTAACGTGCATTTACATTTACAAAAGGAACATTTAAAATATTAAAACGATCATTTGACGACTGTCTCGACTGTAATGTGGGTGAGATCTGTGTCTTAACAATAAATATTTTACACTTTATTGCTCCCGACGGGGGTGTAATGAGCAGTTTAGGGTTTACGAAGTGCAAATTTTCCGTCATACTGTAAAACAGGAAATTGTGATAGGTAATTCTGTGGAAGAAAAGAAATAAATGCTCCACGCACCTGTTACGATTAGGTCTTTTTGTTCTTTAATTTTATATTTTTTTTGGGATACGCTTTTATTTGATGATAATGTTTATTTATTATTTTTGCTGTCTTTTGGTAATTTTTAGGTGAATGTATTGTTGTGCACGACGTTGTTACAGTTAGAATGTATCTAACAATATATACAATGATTGTAACTTTTAATTTGCACTCGAATATTTATTTAAGATTATGGTTTATTCATAGTTTTTTTTGGCTTTTTTTGTCATCCTGTCTCGAGGCATTGTGTGATAAGTGTCGGAACTCAACACCACGCTTTGTCTGGTTTACCGGAGCGAAAAAATGAAAATTATTTATCCCCCGAGTACGATTCGCGTTCACAAATATCGCGTCGTAAAATAAAACTAAAAAGAAAGAACAAATAAAGGTTTTTTTTTATTTATTCTATACAGTTTTACTCAACAACCACAAGCACCTCTTCAACTAAACAAAGCGAATCAAACAAAAATCAAACGCTAACATCAAAGTCATATCGTCGAACTCTATTTGTATGACACACACAGCACTATATTTGTGTATATTACACTATTTATGAATAAAGATTTTCAATACTTTATTTGAAAAGTCAAGTTAAATTAGGTACTAGGCCTGTTCTTCAAATAATGAATATCGTTGAGAATTGTTAAACGTATACAAGAGAGGATACACACTATATTGCCAGTTTAAAATACTAAATATTTTCATTTTATTTGCTATGGTATCATTTTAATCGCCACTCCATATGCATGGCCCTCAGAAGTCGGTGGAAAATACACTAAGTTCCTTCTACCTACTCTGCTGCATACAGCGTGACGCTAAATAAGATAAAAAGTCATACTATCAATCCGGCCCAATTACTATTAGTAAAGAGAATATGTCTCATACTAGTAAATGAGATCGGACCGAGAACATTTCCGTATATATTTCGTGTCCAGAGACCGTATCAGTTGTCAACAATTGGTAATTCCGCGAAAATGAATAGCGTATACTTTGCGGATGTATGGACGTCGCTCGTTAAAGCTGTGCTTTGTTGTACTACCGTATTCGATCACGTTTTATATTTTACTGTAATCGTTTCACTGTTTGTCCAAATTACAATGTTGGGGTTTTTTAATTGAATAGTTTTAGAGGTTTTTTGTATTTTAAATAATTGAATTGGTTTGTTTTTATGCTTTTTATTGTAGAGTTCGTTGATTGTTATGACATTTCACGTCCATTCGGTATGATTTCCAAAAAGAGAAATATTAGCGAAAGCTAAGGTCCGGGAAGAAACTCAAGATCGTGTAGCCACTATCAAAGTAAACTAGCCCAACTATTTTGTATAATGTACAATAAATATTTTAATACCTTCCGTATCTATTTCAGGATTGTAGATCAACGGGAGTTCTAATTACATAAATTTACCAAATTATCTTTGCTGGCATATGCACTAATTTTGTATCAAATTAAGTACACATATAAGTTTGTAATTATTTATTTTTGTGAAATACCTTTTAGCTGAAAGTTTTCTTTTCAGAATTTTCACTTAATTTATATGATAAGATCTCAGTTAGTGCCAAATTTAATTACTGTATTTCTACAGGAAGTATCCTTTAGGTATTGATTCCATAGTGAATCAAAATAAGTTCATAAATGGTTAGTTTTATATTAGGAACTGTATTACTAAATATTTATATTTATTAACAAGCATTAAAGCATTCTTTCGTTATTTATATTCCTACTTAGGGAATTGTATTTTTTAAATATTTTTAGTTGTGTAAAAAAGTTTTTAATTATGCTTGTTTTAGAAAACATATAAAAAAATCTGGTGAGGCTATGGTGGAGCAGTGGCGTAGGCGTGTGACTGTAGTCGCGGCGGATTCGATTTCCACTCGGAGGAGTGATATTTACTGTTTTTATTATCCTTGCTTTGGTGATAAGTCAAAAGGCGGCGTTGAGTGCCGCTAATCAACACGCAATGCCTAGATAATTCAGCAGAAAATGAGGAACGGAGTGTTTTAACACTAAGTTAATGAACTTGGTGCTTGTTGCACAGTTGCACTTGCACGATTTCCAATATATATATACATATATTAGTATGTGTGAGTAGTAATATGAGTGGCAGAACTCAACGTGAAATATTTACTTAAAGGAGAATGAAACTTTTGGGCCGTCACGTAAAGAAATGAGATGCGATCTAAAAAATTACAATTTTTTTTTTATTTTTAGAATAGCAAATAATAAATTAATTGACTTTCTGGAAGTGGAGAAAAATGAAAAAAAATAAGATTTAGATCCTTAATCGATTAAAATCAATCATATTTTAAATCATAGATGTGACAGCTGATTGACAATCACACCTTGTCTAATGATTTTTTGCATTTTTGCTTCTGTTTGTCATCGCAAAATCAGGCCATTAAATAAAAAACATAAAAAAAAACATTTGCTTCTGTCATTACGTTCGTGTCATAACGCATCGACATTTTGAATGTTT
>JAATLQ010033219.1:0-17031 GCA_013421005.1 Heliconius erato x Heliconius himera | reverse complement strand
AAAACAGCAACTTTCCTTTTCCTGTACTTCTGAAATATATACACTCATTTTGCGAGACACAACACAAATATAAACTAAACTCCTTTATATAAAAATATTTAACACAAAATTAATCTAAATGATTAATGATTTTCGAGAAAAATTTTGTTATTTATAAATTTTTCATCCGATCGCGGCAAAATTATAAGACGCTATGAGTGACAGATGACAGCACGTCGCCACAGATAATAGATGACGTATATCACTGCAGAAGTGAAAGAGGAAAGTATTTCGAGGATTATTTGGTAAGTCAACCATTTATATATGCAAATAGGCGAAATTAAGAGACTGCTTCTTCAATCAACGCTGTGTGTTTCGAAGTAACATAATATATTATTATTACCTTTGCTGACGACCATAATACATCCACGGGTGAGTCTACTATAGTTGAAGTTTCATTTAAAATTGTAGAAACTAGTTCTTAAATCCATAATTCAAATAATATAGCATTTTATAAGAAAAAAATATATAAAAATACTACAAAGTTCTAGATACCACTATTATCGTTTCATCAAATACTGTTTTCTACTGCACTGTACACTTAAAACTTTTAATCCGCTTTTTAGTTCATTTCCTTATAAAAGAAGAGCAAGAAATTCAAAGACTATTATAAAATTCAAAGTTGGCTAAAACTCCAGAGTCACAAACTTATGGCAGTGAACTTCTTCATACTGTAGGGTTATCATATATATCTAATTAAACTTTTTATATCTATATATATAAAAGGACTTGTGCTGACTGACTGAGGTAAGACGCTCGCAGAGTCGTAACGGCTGATGGTAGAAACGTGAAACTTGGGCAGATGTTTATTTTCATATTCTGGACATCCACTAAGAAGGGAATTTAAAAAATTTTAACCCTAAAGGGATGAAATAGGGGTTAAAAGTTTGTATGGATTTTTTTTTAATCTGTACCGATTTTTATAAAATTAGAAATTCAGACTCTTAAAAATATTTAATTGAACACGTGTTTCATGGTTTTTAAGAATTCACTCCCTAAGGGTTCAAATAAGGGGTTAAATGTTTATATGGAAAAATCTTTAAATTGCCACCAATTTTTATAAAAATTGAAATTCAGACTGTTAAAAATATTTTATTAAACACGTGTTTCGTGGTTTTTTTAGAATTCACTCCTAACAAGCGGGCGAAGCCGCGCGCGCCCTCTAGTAAGATATATTTCTCAATACACAATTTAATCTTTATAATTTAAATAAAAACAATTAAAATTGCTGTTGGACGTCAACGCAACGCCGATTATTATACTTTGATTTACCTAATAAAAAAAAGTGTCGTATGAATAAACAAGTGGGCAGAGTTTACCTACAGTTAGGCTCTCCGTTTCCCTAGTTGCGAGACATTGTTCGCTCTGGTGCCTCTCACTGGTACCAAGAAAGAAAGTGCGACGTTGGCTCCCACCACTCAACACAATATCAAGAAAACCGTCAAGAGGGCTAACTTTAATCTTTACTTTCCTAAGTGTGGAGTAACACTTTAAAACAGTCGACAACTTAACTTTGCATATTCGCTCATTTTATGCTAGATGAACTACAACTATAAAGGAGACTGAAACGATTCCATACATTCTTGGGCCCAGAATGTAAAAAGATGAAAAAGGGTATGATTTGATAGATTCAGGTACATCATTCCCTCCATGAAAGTTCTGTTCGTTTTGGCAATCTGAGTACTGAGTTATTAGAGATTTTGTAAAAGTGAGACTATAGCACAATTTACACAGATCACAATCCAAAAGATTTCCATATCCATTGGGAAGGGTCGTACAAAGTAAGAAACAAACGGAAAAGCACTCAAAACGCATCGAAACGAACGATATGCAAAAATCATTATACAAGATGTCAATGTCAATCATCTGTCACATTGCTGTCATTTAAAATATGAATGATTTTAATCGATTCAAAATGGATTTCTTTTTGTATTTTCAGTAATTCTCATTTTACATTTTCTTTATTTATACTTTAAATATATGCACAAATAAGTGCGTTAAAATACTTAGACTCAATTAGAATGAACAAATATTCTATTTTCGTAGGATCTAAAACAAATTTTCCCATTTTTCTCTGCTTCTAGATTGTCAATTGAGCTGATTTTTGGTATTTTAAAATTTTTAAAAATTACATCTTTGTTAGATCATATATTTTTTTACATTTGTTCCCACGATTTTCCGTCTCCTTTGTTGTCTCATTTTGTATTAGATGAACTACAAATGTGAATTTGAAATTATTTTTTCTATGAAATAACATTTTAAATAAATGTTAAAAAGTTGAAAAACTTAAGTTTGCGTATTAACTCATTTTATATAAGTTAAACTATACAAATATAAAATTGTAATGTACCTATAGCAAATAGCTAGATCTCACTTTACGCCAAATTTCATAACTATAAGTTCGCTAAAAGTATGGATTGATAACGCGGCAAATTTTATACAAAATGACGATGACGATGACGAAATGATTCATAAATGCTTTTATTTTTTGACTACGTTGACTTAGAAGCTTGATTTTTATGCGCTCCAAGGGACCGTACACCAAAATATTTGTTATAAATTTCAGCTTGATACCTCAACGCTATCTCGAGGTAAATAGTCTTGACAGATAGACAGACGGTCCACAAAGTGAGCAAAAACAGTAATTAAATTTCCTGCTACTTTATAATAAAGTTCAAAAGTCACTTCGTATTGCTACGCTTAAAAGAATTTATTTATAGTTAGTCAAGTATTGAAATACAATATTAAAATACAATGGTAAAGCTTATTCCTATATGGAATTGTTTTTTATTTTCCTTTAAAATCAATATTAATGAGAATGGAAGTTGTATAAATATTTTTTTTATTTGTACATCTAAGCGTAATAAAAGAATATTATCAATCCAAGCGTGATAGTGGGCCGCTAATTTATTTATTTTTTTTGTCAGTTTTGTGCTGTGAGTTATTTCTTTAATTTTTATGTGGCATTTTCAATTTGGATGGTACTCAACAGTAGGTAGATAAATACTTTTGAGCAAAAATACTTATTGGAACATTGTTCAATACAAATGCTACTATTAAATTGTGTATGCGTTTTTTTAGCTTTACGTTGTATCTTGCAGGGAGAGCATACGAAACATGGGAACCTAGTAAAGTCACTCCGTTCCCACTTTCCACTGAACTTATAAGGCATTGTGTGTTGAGTCATGGAACTTAACGATCAGAATGACAAATTTTCTTAATTTGCCTAAAGTTTTCTATATAATAATTACTATAGAGATATCGAAGTAACAGCCCTATTCAATTATTTTACATGAATTCATTTGTTGCTAGTCACAAAGATTTCCGCATGGAAAGGAAATGGACTATGCAATCTCAAAATATAACGATCATTATATAATGATCGTTATATTTGATACATTATACGGGACGCCGTGGCTCAGCGTCTGACCGTAAGTGCGACGGTTGTGGATACGATTCCCATTAGAAAGAATGAATTATTTTTACTTTTTCAGTACTATTCCCTGGTAACAAGATACAACATGGCCTTAAGTTCCGTCATTCAACACGCAGTGTCACAATGTACCTTTGTCTACCCTGCTACATATTAGATATAACGTGAAGATAAAAAAAATAAAATAAAAAAATCTTTGAAAAAAAACCATGATTTTGAAATTACTCATTTTTCCCATTTTGGCAATACAAATGGAAATTATAGAATTGTGTTGATTCTGGGTTTTTATATTCACCCTTTTTAGTGGCCAAAGAATCCACAACACTCTCCCACTACAACAGTACAGTAGTAACTGTATATAATATTCAATTAAAATCCATATAAAAGCTATAAATCGATAATTTTATCTAGCAATATAGCTTACCAATTTGGCAGGCATCCTAACACCGATACGGACTATCACAATACGTAACTTTGAAATATATTTAGTAATTTTCCGTGAACATGTCTAAATCTTTTGAATAGCGATTGTATCTAAAAATAAGTTGGTCTGTTTTTTGTTTGGACTCGTTTTACTGGTCGCATAAAACACTGTGAGACAGTCCAGAGCGCCTTTGTTACGAAAATAGCAATCTACAGCTATAGGCGATCGATCGATTACCTCGTTGTCGTTCAAAGATATTTAATTTCTTCTGTTAAATATTATGCCTTGGATATAGTAACATGTTTATTGGAGGGTCTCACCTTCAGTGGTCAATTGGAAGCGATCATCATCTTATCTAATTTAAAGTTAACATTTAATATAAGAAACGAATATTTTATCGTTAAGCGAAACACTGTATTAGTATGAACGTGAAGAATTTATCGAAATGATGATCAAATTTCTTCAGTTCTAAAATAAAAACTAAGCTTAAATAGATATTTTTGTATAAATGTATTCTGATTTTTCTATCTTATTTTATTCTTATTTTTTACAATTTGGAATATTTTTATAAACTATTTATAGATTTGTTGATTTTTGATAAGGGTTAAATTTGAAAGCTTATAGAAAGCTTTGATTATTTTTATATTTTTAAAGTGTTATTCTTCATTTAAGAAAAAAATCCTAATAAAACTCCCTATTATCCCAAGGACTCTACATATTGCCTTGAAACGCTATACATCGACCGATTTATCGTTATATTTGTTTAATAATTAATTGTAAGCTTTTTTACGAGAAAAAATGCACCTATATGTAACTAGTTCCCCGAATATCTTTAAATATGTTATTTTATAAATAAAGCTTTCGCGATGTGTCTAGTAGTTAGAACCTTTAATCGCTGTGATCGTGAGTAACCCAAAATCTTTTTGAGATAAAAGTCTTAAGAAAGTTAAATTTGCAAAACATGGTATGGTTGATACACAGGTATCGTTTTAATAAGATATTTGCCTGCAGAAAGTTATTTAAGTAATTGGAAACTCGACAATATTCCATAGAGATGTTCCGAGTTATAGTAAAAGGAAGAAAACGCTATGGCACCGCCCCACCCCTACACCGTGAATTCCTACTAGATCGCAGCTGTAACAGTCTTTATTGAACCCTCCAGCATATTTGTGTCTGATCTTTCCACTAGTACAAAGTACTTGTTACTCTTGTTTATATTAAGATTGTATTATAATGATGATTCGTGATTATACACGAATAAATAATAACAATATATTTTTTTTATTTGGTACGAGGTTTTACATATAAGACAATCGGGCCGTCCATACAAAAACTACTCTGGATCAATATGGTATAAAAAAAAATGTGATTAATCATAATTACTTATGCTAATTATGTATATTGGCATGCATATTATTATTATGTTGTATATTAGGGTTCCGTACTTTAAGGAAAAAAAGGATCTCATATCTGCGGCCCCATCGTTACCTGACAAAAAACATATTTTAATATTTACTTAGTAAAAGAAAAGGCCGTTTATAGTGCATAAACGCGTATTTCGACACTATAAAGGGAATCAAAATTCATAGAGTACTTCCGGTTGACCTAGAATTATGAAATTTAGCAGCTAGCATCTACAGGTAGAACTAGTACAGAAAAAAATCTGAAAACTATACATTTGTGGTTAGATGCTAAAAGGTTATAATAGCAAAAAACGCGTCTTGCGTAACAGCTAGCATTTACAGGCAGTCCTAGTTCAGCAAAAATCTGAAAAGTATACATTTATAAAGGTAAAATCCTAAATATTTTTTAACCTTAAAAGGACGCAAAATTTTGTATTAAAGCCGTTAGTTCAAGTGAGATATCAGATGAAAGGGATCTAGGTAAGCTAAGTCTGAATTTCAGAAAAAACTCGAGACCTCCAATTTTTGTACGGAATCCTAGGTGAGCGAGCCTGACTCGCACTTGTACGATTTTTTATCTATATTTTACTACATCATACCCAAGGGATATAATGTTAAAAACAGATATTAAAGAATTGTAGCTATAATAAAATTTCAAGAAGATTTGCATTTCATATGTATATTTCAGGGTACAGACAACGCACAGATGAAACTGGGCACGTATTAAGGTTAGCGAGGGTAAAAGAGCACTAGGAGGTTTCTCGAAATACTAAGGGAACGGGAATTACAATTTTAGATTTTCAAGTTCACTTACAAACTAAAAGACTAGTTAAGAATACATCAAAGATCCTAAAACTTATATCCTTTTTAAAATATTTGATATATCACCAAATTTGATAAGTTAGTAACTTAATTTTAGACCTATTGGTGAAATGAGTATAAGTGTTTTTATAGCTTTCTGTATCTTGCTGTATCCCGCTCATAACAGGGTAGGCAAAGCGAATATAGGAACCTAATGTTAATAATAAGATACTTCCGTACTCCACTTTCCGCCGAATTCTGGAGGCATTGCGTGTTATATGGCGGAACACAACACCGTGCTTTGAAAATTAAATTATTAAATATTTCATTCCTCCTAATGGAAATCGAACCCACAATTATTGCGTTTTGTATTCACACGCTTGTGCCCTACACCAAGACAGCCTACAAATAGAAGTTAACGTTAATTAAAACTGTAGTAATGTAGTTGGTTAACTATTTCGTGTAACCACTTATTAATTTGAGCACGAAGTGGTTATTTTCTACTATTTTAAATTTCTTTCACAAACTTAGGTTTGGTTGAATTGTTTATTTAATGTTATACAAACTTCTGCTTCGGTTAAATTTTCACTTTAACTTTTCATTGAGTTAACCATAACGATTAACCATTTATGATGGTTAATATAATAACCGTTTTTACTTGCTTAGAATTATATTCAGTTAATGAAATTAATGGTGGTATGACAGTTATATATGACAGTTATGAGGCCGGTCGTGGCGCAGCGGCACGAGGTGTGACTGCAAAACCGACTGGTTGTGGGTTCGATCCCCACTCGAGGAGATGAAATATTTACTTAAATTTATATTTCCATTTCTTCGCTCTGGTGTCGAGGTTAAGCGCGGCGTTGAGTTCTGCCACTCAACACGCAATGCCTACAGAATTCGGCAGAAAGTGGGGAACGGAGTGTCTTAACACTAGGTTCCCTCTGCCTACCCTCCTGTGTGCGAGATACAGCGTGAAGCTAATAATAATGACAGTTATTTCGTTCACAGTATCCTATCCACAATACGTTTTGAGTTTCACAAGCATTTTGGTGCATATAATCTTAGTTTCTTACAAACAATGTTATATATAATATTTTTTCTTCCATTTTGAATACAAATACTAAATGAACAGAGCCTTGTTATATTACTTCGTTCTCCACTTTATAGTTGTTTAGAAACAATTCTAATTGAATACGGAAACTAACGCCACTGTTTATGTAGCAAGATCAACAAAAAAATATTTTGAAATGTAAAAGGTGTCCCGAAATTTAAAGAAAACATCCATCACCATTAAGACTCACCATAAAAACCGCATTTTCAGGTATTGTAAGTTCTAACTTGCCAAATGTTATTATTATATTATAATTGTAGTTTCATAGGAATTATATAGGTTTTGTTCACGCGGTGTTGTTTATATTCGATATTCATTTCAGGTGGATAACTCCAACGATCTCGAGATAAATAATCTTGACAGACAAACATATAGACAACAAAGCAAACAGCAAAGTGATCGTAGAAATGTTCCGATTTTTCTTTTAATTACATAATCCTAAAAACTACAATATTTATTCTTAAATATCAAGAAAATCCTCATAAAAATTACACAAATTAAAACAGGAGAAACATTGCATACACTCGAAGATGACGTCATGCGTGACGTCATTTGGCACGGACCGCCGTCACGTCAGTAAATACGACAATATGGCCGATGAGGAATTATTATTACAATTTTATGATTTCTATTTTTGTTATATGAAAAGACGTTACGTTGTTTTCCGCATAGCAGATTGAACTTAATGTTAAGATACTCAATTCTTTGTTTCTCGTTCGAATTCGAGGCATTGCGTTTCGAAAGTCGGCCCCGCGTTTTTACCAAAACGGAAAAGTTAAATATAAAATCTGTTTTTTGTAAATCAAAATGAACCCACAACCATTATATTTACATGTAAATATTATCCCACTACACCACAATGGCCTCATCGTTATTTTTGTCGTTAATTGCACATTGTAAGCATAAAAAACGTTTATATTAACGTGATTTTATTTCTAAATTAACCTGAATTTAAAAAGAAAATATGAGTACATTTTTAATGTGTTAAAAAATATTCTTTAAAGATGAAATAAAAAGCTTTAAGTAAAACATTCTTTGTTGAAATGTATATAAATTAACCATTCTCATTTAACGATAGATCTCTAGATCGAACCTACATTATTTACACTCAATCGGTATTCCAGTGCATCACGACAGCCTCAGTAAAACACGGAAAGCAAAAAATAATAATTTTGATTCAAAATTATTAAATCCATTTTTTTATTTAAATCAGTTAAATATTGAACAGCTTTTTTATGTACAATGTTTTTATATTTCAAACATTACACCTCTATATAAACATTTTCCACAGCATTTGTGTACGTTAGTAGTAACAACACTATCTGTAAACCTCTTTTGTTATTAACCAGATAGCTAAAAATATCTCCGGAATAATAAAAAAAACGCAATAAAAGCGACGGCCCTGGAGTTTTACTATCGAATAATATAAACAGGCCCTTAGGTGAAGCAAAAAGTATTTGAAAAAGCCGGTCTTCCATATAAAAATACTGTGATTTATTTTAGCAATAAAATAAGATGTTTTTAAGTAGCAGTTTAAAAGAATTTTGCCTTATGTCTTAAAATTCAAGTTTGTTTTTTGTTTGAAGAACGTTATAGAAAATTAATGAAAAACTTTACATTGTAGTTGCGGCGTGCGTTTTTCACAAGAAATATGATTCAAGAGATAGATTTACATAAATGTATAAGTATTTTTTTATTTTGATTTCTTAACTAGCTAGCGGCTAGTTAGCGGCGTTTAGATCCGCCACTCAACACGCAATGCCTCCAGAATTTGGCGGATAGTGTCTCACACTAAGCTCCCAGGTCCCTCTGATTACATTACTATGTACGGGATACAGCGTGAAGAAAAAATAAGACTAATGCGGGAACGATGCGGGTTTATACTGGCCAATATTTCGATATCTCTAAAATGAGGATAAAGTGGGGACGGAGCGTTTTAACAATAAAACGATCTCTGCCAATCCTCGTTGATATGTGTCTTAAAGCTATTTTAACTTTTATAATACACAATTTTTTTCAAGTATCTGCCGATTTTGTATCAGTGTCGCCAGCTGTACGATTTATATTTTATTTATTTGCTACAAAGTAAGGTTTTTTCATATTTTAAATGTTAGAAATATCATTTGAAAAAAAAATAATCGCCTTACATTTACAAGCTATCAGCTTACATATACTGTTAATAAAACAAACTTGAACGAGCGTCATATTTTTATGAATAATATAAATTTTAACTTATTTCCTAATCTCGAATGTATACAACACTAAAAAAAAAGATGGCAACACTTTTTTGTATACATTTTTACCATATCTACTGGTATTATAGTGGGGAACGGAGTGTCTTAACACTAGGTTCCCCCTGGCAACCCTGTTGTGTGCGGGATACAGCGTGAAGCTGATTTAATTTGAATTTACTGGTATTATTATATTCTAAGCATATTTGTTATTAAAGAAAAAAAATTACAAATAATGAAATTAAATATATTATATTTCTAACGTCAAAGATACCATTAAAATAATAAGATCAAAGCGTTTAAATCTCATATTCTATTTTTTATTTATCTTGCTACGCTTGAACAATTTTATCGGTCATAAAAATATTATACTCGTAGATCTACTACGCCATCGTAGATCAGTTGATATTAATACAATCACTACAACTATCACACACACTAGAATTAAAATCTAAATAAATCTAAATCTATAAATCTATCTTCACGTTCTATCCCTAGCTTAGTAGTCAGAGAGAACTGAGCGCCAAACCTACAGTCTCTGCATACTAGTGTAGTATCTTTGATATTATGTTTTTGAAGGTCCCCCTACCTCTCTTACAACTCACTTTTGCATCATAATTTTTTTTGCCATTGTTTCATCGCTCATTCGTTCGACGTGCCTAAATCAGCTGAGCGCATTCTTCTTCCTTCTCACTGTGATATCCTCGCTAGTACCTGCCATTTCGCGTATCTTCTCATCGCGGATTCGATCAGCTAAGCTGACTCCGCTTGTCCTACGAAAAGATCGTATCTCTACGGCATTCATCTTTTTTTCATTCCTCTTCTCTAATACCCATGTTTCGCTGCCGTACGACAGCATCTTTACCAATACTGCATTACATTCCATGTAGTTATTTGTAGCTCCGTCTTCCACCTCCCGCCGTTCCGAACATGACGTGCTAGGTGGCGGTCCTCAACGCCGCACTCGTCGCCACTTGACACACCAGCAGGAACGCATTGGTGTGCGTCGTCTTGGGACGCCCTAACAGTGCACTCTCGCGCTGCACGTGGCGGATGGAATATTGTAGCTCTCGTAAGGGCTGGCAGTGATCGCTGCGAGCAAGATTTTTATCGTTGTCCCCGGGGTTAAAATTACTATTTTATTTGAAATTTAGGCATAAGTAAAGGCGGCTACCGTTCTTGTATTGTGTAGATATAAAATCGAGTTATTTCGTCCGGAATATAAATTTTAATTCCATTTGGATAATTTATGATACCGCTAAAGCGTAAATCAAATGTACTAAGAATTCATTCATTGACCGTGTCCTTTATTTGCTGTTATAATTGTGAATTACGAATTAAGAATTCACGAATTTCGCTAAATTCTCAAATGATAAGTTCGTCATAATTAAATAACAGAACAAAAAAAGCAATCACCAAATTTATTTCTGGCTACTCCTAGAAAATACGAGAGATGGGTGACGATGAAGATTAATGAATGACTCATCTGATAATAAAAGTTTTATAGCTTAACTTTCCTTTTCACTGATAAGCGTTCTCCATATAGTTTGAACCACCTGCTCCTGTTTCCGAGTGAATTTAAGGCTTGGAAACTTAAATTAATACTACATTAAACTGTCGATACCAGGTCCAATAAAACAGAGAACATTTAAGTGTTATTAACGTTAATTTAACTTTTATAAATTAATATTTATCGGTGATTTTATTTGCATCTGGTATTTCTTTTGTTGTAGTTTGTTACCAATATTTCCCTCTTTGTAGATTTTTTAGTTCACCCAGTATCCTGTATATAGCAGGGTAAACAGAGGGAATCCGGAACCCTAGTGTTAAGGCACTTCCGTTTCCTTTCTATTTTCCACTGAATTCTGAAGGCATTGCGTGTTAAGTAGCGGAGCTCAACGCCGTGCTTTGCCTCGTTACACCAGCGAGGCTGAGCACGGATGTACTCCTGAAGCACGAGAATTAATAATTATTAAAAATATTTAAAAAATGTATATTCTGTGTAATCTATATATATATATAAAAGGACTTGTGCTGACTGACTGAGGTAAGACGCACGCAGAGCCGTAACCGCTGTGCGTAGAAACGTGAAATTTGGGCAGATGTTTATTTTCATATTCTGGACATCCACTAAGAAAGGATTTTGAAAAATTTTAACCCTAAAGGGATGAAATAGGGGTTGAAAGTTTGTATGGATTTTCTTTTAAATCGGCACCGATTTTTACAAAATTTGAAATTCAGACTCTTAAAAATATTTCATTGAACACGTGTTTCATGGTTTTTAAGAATTCACCCCTAAGTGTCCAAATAAGCGGGCGAAGCCGCGCGCGCCCACTAGTCTATATATATAAAAGGACTTGTGCTGACTGACTGAGGTAAGACGCACGCAGAGCCGTAACCGCTGATGGTAGAAATCTGAAACTTGGGCAGATGTTTATTTTCATATTCTGGACATCCACTAAGAAGGGAATTTCAAAAATTTTAACCCTAAAGGGGTGAAATAGGGGTTGAAAGTTTGTATGGAAAAAAAATTTAATCTGCACCGATTTTTATAAAATTTGAAATTCAGACTCTTAAAAATATTTCATTGAATACGTGTTTCATGGTTTTTAAGAATTCACTCCCTAAGGGATCAAATAAGGGGTTGAAAGTTTATATGGAAAAATCTTTAAATTGCCACCGATTTTTATAAAAAATTAAATACAAACTGTGAAAAATATTTTATTGAACGTGGTTTTTTTAACATTCACTTCTAACAAGCGGGCGAAGCCGCGCGCGCCCTCTGGTGTAACATAAGTGTTTGGCTATAATGTAACATAAGCTTAAGCGAGCGAAGCTGCGTGTGGGTAGTACTAGTCTATATATATAAAAGGACTTGTGCTGACTGACTGAGGTAAGACGCACGCAGACCCGTAACCGCTGATGGTAGAAACGTGAAACTTGGGCAGATGTTTATTTTCATATTCTGGACATCCACTAAGAAGGGAATTTCAAAAATTTTAACCCTAAAGGGATGAAATAGGGGTTGAAAGTTTGTATGGAAAAAAAAATTTAATCTGTACCGATTTTTATAAAATTTGAAATTCAGACTCTTAAAAATATTTCATTAAACACGTGTTTCATGGTTTTTAAGAATTCATCCCCTAAGGGTTCAAATAAGGGGTTGAAAGTTTATATGGAAAATCTTTAAATTGCCACCGATTTTTATAAAAATTTAAATTCAGACTGTTAAAAATATTTTATTGAACATGTATTTCGTGGTTTTTTTAGAATTCACTCCTAACAAGCGGGCGAAGCCGCGCGCGCCCTCTAGTTGTATTATAAAATAAAACTGATTACCATCGATGTACACTGAGATTTTTCTTTCTTGGTTTTCGGCAATAAGCATAATGACTCAGAAGGAAACTTTTACGTGTTTTGTATGATATTAATGAAATCTAAGTGGGCGATGCCGCGGGGGCAAAATGGAGTAATCAGTATAAATGTGTATACAGTATAATGTTCCACGCGCCATGCAACTGTGGAATGGCCAACCTGCGACAATATTTCCAGGTCGATACTGAATCTGGGTACCATCAAAAAGCGCGTCTATCTCGACCTTAAAGGCCGACAACGCACCTACAGCTCCTCTGATGTTACACGGGGTCGTGGGCGGCGGTGATCACTTACCATCAGGTGACCCGTATACTCGTTTGCCTTATATTTTTCCATAACAAATATAATAAGAAAAGTTTAACTACCTGCCTTTCTCTGTCATTCGAAAAGAATAAAACATTTTGTTTATGAAAAAAACAAGACAAATGAGCGTACAGGTCCCCTGAAGGTAAGTGAATGTCGCCACCGTAATTGAGCAAAATAATTTCAAATCGAAATTATACATACCATCCAACCAAACCGCACCCCACTAATCTATCGGGCGTAGCGCTGCGCCAGACCGCAACTGTGCATCAAATGTAGAACGTTATTCTTTTTCTAATTGTTAATTTTACGATACATTTTTTTCAGGTTGATTTTTATCGTATTATAGCAGAGTAAGCAGATGGAACCTAATATTGAGTCTCAGTTCCCTGCTTTCCCCGTATTCAGGGGCGGATCTCAACGCCACGCTTTTTTTGTTTCCAAGTAATTCCTCAAATTCAATGGAATCCACAACCATCTCGTTTACAGACAGACATAGTGTTTTTTTTTTTTATGGAAAAGACAAGGCAAACGAGCGTTCGTGTCACCTGATATTAAGTGATTACCGCCGCCCACGACCCCGTGCAACACCAGAGGAGCTACAGGCGCGTTGCCGGCCTTTAAGGTGGATTGGGCGCTGTAGCCCGGCATTACCTTATGCGAAACGCAGTGGAATAAAGCCACTACTTCACTGCCTGCTTATGCGTGTTGCCATTGCTGGTGACGTGACTCTACCACACGTACTTTAGTCGCCTCTTACGACACCACCAGTCCCAGGATGATCCTATTCTAGGCCGAGATCACACGGCAAGGCAAAGCCTTCTATACTTTTCGCTAATTTAAGTGATCGATATAACGTGTTGTATAGATTGCGAAACTTAGTAAAAATTGTGGATTTTTCATAATCTATGAATAGATATGTTTCAGATAAGAAACTGTCGTGGTGCAATGGCACAGTGTCTCACTGTAAACGCGACGATTGTAGATCCAATTCCTATTTGTAACAAGATAACTTCTGTTAATTTGCATCACTAACACGCAATTCCTCGGAGTGTCTTAATACTAGACCCCCTCTGCCGACCCTGATGTATAATACAGCGAGAAGTAAAAAAAATATAATAAGAAAATAATTATTTATTTATATATAAAATAAATATTACAGGTCCATCCCATCCTATCCCATTGCATCCCATTCCATCCCATCCCATGTTACCTAATAAAAGCTTTAGATAAAAACATAAGTCTCATGAAAATTCTATAAGCAAAGGACAACAAAGAAAAACGGATAAGATCTTATATTTTTCCAATACAAATCCAACGTGTATTGAACTATAAAAGTATTAGATATAATAACAAAATGTATGAAAATACTAAGATTTGAAGGCCAACCAGTCTGGTCTGGTGCGCCATTGAAATGCCGCCAAGCTGTCGATATTTAGGCCAAAAGAAATAAACAGACCACATTCATATTTAACCCACCGTCACGTCATACAAAACGCGTGACGTACGAAATGATAATGACACTTCTTTATCAAGGTGTTTTTTGTCCAAAGTATTTATTGTCGGTAAGTATCTATTGTACCGGTATTGTAACCGAGGAACGAGATGCAAATTATTATTTTTTTCATATATTACTACACCATAGCAGAGTGGAAAGTATATTCTATTAAAATTATCTTTTTCCGCTCGCGTAGCTCTGCGCTGCGTTAAATTACGCTACTCAACACGCAATGTCGAAAAAATTGCGAAAAGTGAGGAGTGAATCTGATCCTTTTTTTAAAACGAAACAATATTTTTAATATAAACTAAATTAAATGTATTCTGCGAAAACAATTTTAATTATGTTAGATCGTAAAATTTTGTGTTACTCGAAATGGAGCGATAACATAAAATGTTACTGTCGTTACAATTGTAATTTTAAAGAGGAACGCTCCCTTTCAATTTCTTTCTTGTTTCAAAAATAAAAAAGTATATAAATCAACTTCACGCTGTATCCCGCACACAGCAAGGTAGCAGAGGGAACTAGTGTCTATTAGTGAATTCTGGAGGCATTACGTGCTGAGTGTCTGAATTTAACGACGCGCTTTGCCTCGACACAGTAAATAAATATTTCCTTTCTTCGACTGGGGATCGAACCCACAACCCCCCGCGCACAAAATGTGACTGTAAACGCGACTGGCCTCCTGTTTTAAATTGTAATTTGATAATTTTGCACCTTTTGATAAGTGGCAGAACTCAACGCCGCGTGTTTGCCTTGGTACCAGAGCGAAGAAATGAAAATATTAATAAATAATAATTCATTCCCTCGAGTAAGGATCAAACCCAATCGTTTCGTTACAGTCACAACTCTACAAAAAATTGTAAAATTGTACTTTAGTAAATATATAAATAAGCGGTCTTTTTTTAAAAGCGCGTTTTGTGCGTAAATTTTATTAAAAAAATGTACACTGTATGTAAGTATGAAGAAATAAAAAGTTGTGTGAGATTAGGTTATCCCTATCTATCTAGTAGTAAAATTATTTAAAAAAAAAGGAGAATTCTCAGGAAAATTTTAAATTAATTTGAATTTGTTAGTGTAAGTTTTATGAAAACTGTAATGAACAAAATACATGTTAGTATATAATGGAATTTAAAAAAAAAATTAGACTCTTTTTACTAAACCGACCAGAAGACCGAATTTATGATTATTATACGTTTTCTAAATAAGCATTATTTATGTTTTCTAATGATAAACACATATAAAAATCAAATTTTTGTTCCGCTCGCTTCGTTCGTCTCCCACACTCACTTGGTTGGTGTAATGACAAAAAAATGTCATATACACGACAATCTTTATGCGTTATCTACTATATCTTTATTTCTGGATTTGAATCTGGACTAATATAATTTGAACTGTTGGTTGGAGTTGATATATTCCTCGGCCTAGAATAAAACGAGGCTAAGCCGCAGGTAAAAGCTAGTAAATTATAAAAATCAAATAATAGAAAGATATATTTACTATTTTTCGTAAAATTGATACATTCCTTATCTGACAGCACTGTTGACGTCAAGGTCCTGTATGATAAATTCTAACTTGCTTGGGGGTGGCCAAGGCCAGGGCGCCGCCAGTCAGGCGCTACGCTTGAGAGCTTATTGTGAATTCCTTGATTGGTAGTTTACGAAATCAAATTTGTTTAATATAAGTACGGCAATACCACGGTGGCTCAGGAGGTACAAGATATTGTTAAGGTACAGACAAAGTTGAAATCTGACTAGAAATATTTACGTTTACCATTTTTTTTTTGAGGTCGTCTTGGTGCAAGAGCACATGATTGCGACTGTAAAATGCGAATGTTGTGGTTTCGATTTCCATTCGGGGGAATGAAATATTTAATATTATCATTTCCTCGGAATCAAACGGAATCTCTTAATACAAGGACCACAGGTTCCCTCTACTGCTGTGTGTGGGAATACAGTGTTAAGCTAAAAAAAATGCACTCGTAATATGAGATATGACACAGAGAGATTTTAATGAATAGATAACACAGATTAATATTAATTAACAGATTTCAAACATACTTGGGTCATAATCAGAAAAAGTGTACATTTTGTGTCTTTTCTTGTCCCGCTACTTTGAATACGTTTTAAAAATACAATTTTATAGATAAGTCAAATATTTTGCCATTTTACATATATTTATTTATTAATTTAAGCATTTTGGTATTATTTTAAGTGTATTATGGCTAAAAATAATATGTTTTGTTAGTTGCAAAAAACCTTTTCAAAATGCTCCCATACAAATTTTCGTGTCCCATTGGTCACTTTATTTTTTGAAAAGTAGTTTGTTACGAATGTTTATGGTTTTATTTGATTAGAGCTATGTTTATATTACTTTACTATATTCATAATATCAAATGGAACTACTTTTA